>JZLH01S0403673.1:87742-98390 GCA_001188425.1 Eucidaris tribuloides | reverse complement strand
TAGATGTTTTAAACGTGTCAAACGAAGGTCAAGCCAGAATTTTAAGGAGATAAGGAATTGACTGACGTGAAGCTTCACAGGAAACGTGTTTCTGTCTTTTAATGAAATCCTTTCATTTACATTAATATGAAGGTTGTTTTGTTTGTTTTAATTCCTTTGTTTTCAGCTTTCTAAGGTCTTTGTTAATAGATAGTTCTATTCTTGTTTACTTCTAAGAAAATGTCCAATGAACAAGAACCCCAAGGGGTTTTTTATCGACCCTGATGTGGATTTTTCTATAATGTACTGCCCTTCTACATGTACTAAAAGCAACGTTACAAACAACCTAACAAAGTGGGATGCAGATTTAGAAAATATTTCTGAAAATAATTTGGTGTTGTAGATCTCCAACAATGTTTGATATGAGATCTGGTTCCACAGTGTCGATGTAACAGAAGTTTCGTTCCTGGATCCGGGGAACGGATCTGCGCGCTGATTGGTTCTTCCGGAATGAAGGTAGGGTTAGGGTTAGGGTTAGGGTTACGGTGACAGAGGCGGTTCCCGGCCCCGCTAGTCATAAGGACCGCTATTCACTAAAAAAAATCTATTCATAAGGACCGCCTATCATAATTAAGACAATAAGGCTCCCAAGTTCATAAGGCTCACTATTCATAAGCGACCGCCTATCATAAATAGACATGACGGCCGTCCTTGATACATAATAAGTCATAAGGCCGTCCAACTATTCATAATACCAAAACACGGTCTTATTTATCAAGGGTCCCCTATTCATAATACAAAAAGAAGCGGCCTCGTAACAATAAAGATCAATATTCATAAGGGTCCGCTATCATTAATCGATAAAAGAGCGGTCGCTATCATAATAGGAAGAGGGGTCGCTATTTACTAAAGGGCATAGTACTTCATAAGAGTCGCTCAGTCATATCGAAACAAAGGGTCGCTATTCATAATCAAAGAGAGGACGTCGTTATTCATAATCGAAAAGAGCGGGTCGCGTATTCATAATCAAAGCCAAAAGGCCCGGTCGCCTATCTATCAATGATGGCGAAGGGTCCTGGTTATTTCTAAATGATATATAGCCAAGAAATGATGATCAGTTCATTCATAATGTTTAAGCGCGCAAGAGTGGTCGTATTCGATAGAGTGTGAAAACATGTGAACATTTGTTCCCTCGCTAATTCAAATCGAGTAAGAGGGTCGCATATTCATAATGTAATGGGAAGCGCGCTCGCTTATTCATAATCTATGGAAGCGGTCGCTTATTCATAATGCGCAAAAAGAGCGCTCGCTATTCATAATTAAATAAGAGTCGGCTATTCATAATCAAAAAGAGGTCGCTATTCATAATCATAAAAGAGGTCGCTATTCATAATCAAATAAAGAGCTTCCGCCCTATTCATAATCAAAGAAGAGGTCGCTATCATAATGTATGGGAAGGCGTCGCTCTATTCCATAATGGGAAAAAGAGAGCGGGCGTCGCTATCATAATCGGAGTAGAGGGTCGTTCCAAACTAAAGCTAATAAGAGGTTCGTCTATTCATATCCAAGAAAGAGCCGTCTTAATTCCAATAATGTATGGCGGAGAGGTTGATTACTCATAATGCGAAGAAAAGGCCAGTGTTCTCTTATATTCATAATACGAGTACAAGGTCGCTATTCATAATGTATGGAAGGTCGCTTATTCATAATCATAAAAGAGCCGTCGCGTGATCATATCAAAAAGAGAGAGGTCAACCTATTCATAATGTAAATGGGAAGGCGTGACACCTAAAACATATCAAACCAGGTCGCGTATTCATAATCGAAAAAGAGTTCGCTATCATAATCAAAGAAGAGGGTACGCTATTCATAATGTATCGGAACGAATCGTTATCTAATATAAAGAGGGTCGCTATTCATAATCGAATTAAGAGCGGTCGCTATTCAGAATGTAGGAGATGGTCTTTAGTCTATCATAATACATAGAACTGAGCGGTCGATGTATTCCATGATCTGGAAAAAGAGTCACGGCTATCTATTACACTCAAATCATAAGGTTCGCTATTCATAATCATAAAGAGGGTCAGCTATTCATAATCGAAAAAAGAGTATGTTCGCTAATTCATAATCAAAGAGAGAGGTTCAATCTATTCAGTAATCTAAACATAGAGTCTGTCTCAGCATTCACAAGTCGAAAAACGAGTGGTCGGATTACTTTCAACACAATCAATATAGAGAGGTTCTGCCTATTCTCATAAACATAGAGAGGAAGAAAGGGTTCGCCGATTCATAATTGTATGGGACCAGGGTCGTATATTCATAATCATAAAAGAGGCGCATTCAAATCGAAGAAGAGGCGCGCATATTCCATATATCTAAATAGGTATCGCCTATCATAATCAAAAGAAGAGGGTCGTTTTCTATATTTGGGAAGGCGTTACGTACCTCAGTCTCATAATCGCATAAAAAGAGATGAAAAACAAAACAAGAAGAGGGTCTAATCAAGTAGACGATTCATACTGAATCAAAAAGGGTCAATAATTCTTATATGAGTCGTTCTATTCATAATCGAAAAGAGGTCCAAAGTATTCATAACTCAAATAAGAGTTCGCTATTCACAATCCAAAGAGAGGGTCGCCTATTCATTAATGTATCGGAAGGCCGTCTAGTCATAATCATACAACAGAGGCGTCTCGGCGATTCATAATCGAAGAGAGGCCGCTAGTTCATAATCAAACTACTTCGCCTATTCATAATCAGAATGGGAAGAGGGGCACTATTCATAATCTATGGAAAGGTTCGTTACTTCAAAAATCGAAAAAGAGCGGTCGAACACAGTCAATCAATGTGGAACACAATAAAGTTTCCGCCTATCCAATAAAATCGAGAAAATATGCAATTTTTATTTACAATTTAATCCGCGATAAAAAAAGTGTCCTGCAAATACCATCATGAAAAAAATAGCCGGTCCTGCGAACTTATATTACTCGATGAAAGTCGTCGCATTCTATTAACTGCGAGATGAGGAGTACCGCTCGCAAATTATCAATGTTATAAAAAGGGAAATGGGTGAAACGGAATCCACGTCTACTACAACCCACGAATACTAAAAAGCAACTTCATCAGTCGCGTCCTCAAATATGAGTCAAAAAAGACATGTTAGTAATCTCCACAAATGAATTTTATTCCAGCTACAAACCGAAAGCCCTTTCCGCTGAAGGACGAAAGGATTTGGGTGCACCACACGGTCAGACAAACTGATCCATATCCGCCCTTTCCCCAACTAATTTTTGGGGGTCCGCATCTTCCTTTGGATGACGGGAAAACGTGAGCGGCGGTGAGGGGGGTAGTTCCTAGGGCCAGTTGTCTCCCGATTTATCGGGCTTTAAAATTCCAGGCGGATAGAATCTATACTTTGATTCTACTTTTGGGTAACATAATCCAAGTCCTCGTACCCAAAATCTTCATAAAACATGTACCGATTTAATAATCCTACGCATAGGTTTTTACACCGATCATGGACAGTTCTGAAAATCAGCTGCTTATTTACCTTTTTAGAAGCAATTTTTATGGTGACAAAGGTACCTTGCTGTTTAGACAAACGAATCTTATTCAATAAGCCCCCCCCTCCCATATTCGTTCCGTTAGACCAGAGTTGTGTATTTCTCTATCCATCATTAATTAGGCCAAAATTTGTCATAAGTTTATTCTCGTTGTTAAGAAACATCTTTTCCAATAAATATAACCAAATCATTAATTTTGGAAAGTTAAGAACTCAGACTACGTCCGTTATTGATTCTAGGCCATTTTCGAGGCAATGCAATTATCCCAAATTTGCCAATAAATTTTTTCAACAGCGGCGCCGTCATTTCTATCAAACGCCCAAGAACCATTCTGGTGCTGGTGTCTCAGGCTTGCCTCATACCCGACAAACCCCGCCTGAGTGACAATTGATAAACATATGCTGCGCCATCGTCTTCATTGATGTAAACTGCAAGCGAATTTGCCAGCTTTGAAAAATGAATGTCTTCTAACCAATCGAAAATAACAAACTTAATGAGCATTTTGCCACTTAATGATGAAGAAAAATTAGCTCATCATACTCGCGTAGCAATCTTCTGGCCACCCGTGTATATTACTCCCCTATAAATCATAACATATTATTTTTTACACAGTAGTCACTTAAATATTCGGCCACGGAAGAGCCTAAGCCGATCTGTGAATGTGTATTCACATTGCCAGACGTTCGCAACAATCTACCGTTATACAATAAATTCTGGGGATTGACATAGTACAACTAAATTCATAATTTCAAGACAGGCACTTAAACATCAGCAAGATCCTAATTGAGACATACTCTTCATACTCATTCCACTTTGAATATCGGGAATCTGGTCGCGTACCGAAATGCTGTCACTCAAGGAATCACGTAACAAAACACTTAAAGAATGAATGTTACAATCCTGGTCGACTAGAATGTATACAGCATCTTTGAGTCTTGAATATTTGAAATGGCTCATCGAGTAACCTTGCTAGTTAAAATAACATACGAAGTATAACAAAGGCTTAGTCCTGCTTCCCTTTTTATGGCTGCTACCTCAAAATTATATTACAGTGAGTTATCTAGAATCATTGCATTCGGGATTGTCCCTCGGGACCCAACGAAGCTTCAATCAAGGTGCTTTTCCTATAATGTCTGCACCGCCAAGACCATCTTGAAAGAAATAAAACAGCTATTCTTTTTAACTTTCACCAGACAACAATCACTCAAAAATGCCCATTATTTGGAAAAGTCAGTCAACTAAGAGCTCCTAGCGGCCGTGTGCCTTCCCCTCTCAAAGGGCCGTCTTTAAATGGCATTGGGGCAAACAATAACCTCATATCATTATTAGAGATCACTAACTAACCTTATAACTTTTTGAAACTAATAGATGCGATGGTTGTGTCCGTCCTGTCGCGGCACGACGCGTCCGGTCATTCTAAATACACTCTACAAAAGCATTATATCTTGGCCCGAATTCAATACAAGTCTTTTGTAATACTCAGAACATTCGTTTTCCCCCCCCTTTATTCACACCGCGGTCATGAACTAACCTATGCATATGACACAATCAATACTATGTATAAATCTTGCTCTAATAATAATCTGCGAAGTGCCGAAAAAATCATGCATTGTAATAACTAGAATATTACATATACCTTAATAGCAACATATCAACACACCTATTAAATTATTTTAACATACGAACCAAATTAAAATTAAATTCATTCTGACCTCGACTTCGTTTTGACAACTTGATTATTTTAAAATCGCTTTATTAATAGATGAGATCATTAATACATTTTGTTGAACTGCAAACTCACACACACACGAGCTAGAAAGAGACTTTGAAGATTTCATTTACTCGCATATAACAAAAAATTCCAGCGGCCCAAGATCAACTGCTATACTCATGCTTAGTGGCCTCCCAACAAAAAAAAAATACTCAACCGGTCGCGACTTTAAATAGAAATGTATGCCCTCATTTCGATTAGAAAGCAGTCTCAAAAGCCCGTCACATATTTGAAAGAAAATTTGAACAAAAAAATACCACCATGCAAAACCACTTCTTACCGAGATTTATACGAGCTTGCCAGAAAAAGAATGCAACACCTGCGATCGCTAACTTCTTCATAACGATCTTCCATCGACAAAAATGCCCATACTTTATCTACTTTAATGCGTGCCGAAAAATTTTCTCTGTTACCAACAAAAGGAATGCGAGTATATTATTATTTTTAATGTATGCGTTGGATCCTAGGCCACTTTTGCGCGATGCATTGTTGCGCTTTTCTTCATAATATGTTCGCCGAACTTTCTATCAACAACACCGATCTTCGCCGAGGGATCAAACCGATATATTCTATTACTAAGCAGGCAGGTGTGGCGATGAGAATAAGAATAGAGTGAAGAATTAATGCTCCTTATGACATGCCAGGAGAAGCAACTTTATGTCTTGTGCTCTGCACCGTCAACTTTCGAACATTTCTGTACTATCGGCAAAACACCGCGATCGAAGATAATCTCCGCGTTCCCCTGAGAATCAACCACTGATTTAAGAGAATCGTATAAAAGTTCCTCGAGGGAATCAACATTGCCTCAGGAAAAAAATGGATAGAGTCACCAACCTTCTCACTCTCCAATAAATTGAAACAAAAGTTGTTTCTAAATCGTCTGACTGCATGTCACGACATCAAGAATCGATTTTTGCATCCTAATGTAATGGGTGTAGCGAGGAATTAACAATACAACCCACCATCATGTATTCTCTCTGTGACCATAAACCACACTATTAACTTTTCTACTTTTAGGTTGTGCTATGAATAGAAATAATTTGACCAAATTATGGATATTAGATAGTCAAGATTCTAAATTGTGGATAACAAATTTTCGCGCGGAAGATTTCATCACGAATAAGCCGAGAATACCAAATTATTTTGAGATGAAGTTCTTTAATTTCGAATATTTCTGCGTCAAGTGTTCTTTTAAGTTGCAATAGGCCCTGAAGCTAACGTTTAGCTCTAAACCGGATTCACCATTACAATCAACCCCGTACCGATGTTTGAAAGGGGATCGCTTTCTATAGGGTCCTATTTCTACCATCCTATCGCGTTCAAAATTGAGAGTAGTGTTTCGGTGCACGAAACTCACTACCTTGCCAGCCGTTTTTGCGAATATAGTTCCTTACACAGCGTCGTAAAAGCACAAGCTAGGCCTACGCCATAACGAGGGAAGCGAAGATGACATAGTATAAAGAGCAACTCGACAGCTGTTTCCCTTGAAAATGATTAATAAATTAGGCATTAGACTGTGTGTGTATCCACTTTAAACTACGTGCTGAAGTCAGGGCGTTGAGCGGGTTGCCTGGGTGAGTGTGTCAGTATGTCTTTGTGGGGATTCGGCATGGGAGTGCGTGCACCGCACGTGGAACGATCCGAGCCTAAAGTTAGTTGAGAATGTCTACGCTGTTGAAAGCAGAGAGCGTTAGCCAGGCGGAGTATGCATTGAGTGTAATAGCGATCGCCCTGGATCTTTGCCATTTATGGAATGACTAGGAACCCTTTTCTGTCCTATGTTGTGCAGTAATATATACCCCTCCTTGATTAGAATAGCGAACCTCTTCTCTTGATTATGAATACAGTACCTTTATTATTGATTATGAGTAACCGACCCTTCCCATACATTATGCAATAGCCGACCTCTACTCGATTAATAATAGCGACCCTCTTTTATGATTATAAAACGACCCTCCCATATCAGTAGTGTGAATAGCGACCGTTTCGTGTTTGTATGTATGAATATGCTAGCCCTCGTTACTTGTATTTAGAATAGACCCTCTTTAGATTATGAATTGAATCGACGCTGTCTTCCGCGATTACATTGATGCATAGTGACCCTGTTCCTCCGTTGATGAAAGCGTGAGCGCTCTGTTTGTGGTATGATAGATGAATAACGACCCATTCCCATACATTATGAATAGCGACCCTCTACTCGTTATGATACTCATTATGCAAAACACCCTCCATACCATTAAATAGCACCCCTCTCTTTGTATTATGAACAAAATCATTCCCATGAATAGCGACCTCTTTTATGACCTTAGTAATTACGACCCTCCCATCACATTATGAATAGTGACCCTCTTCCTCTTTCATGATAGCGACCCTCTTTTATGATTATGAATAACGACCACTTCCATGCATTCAGAATAGCGATCCCTTCGTTGATTATGAATAATCGACCTCTTACCGATTATGAATAGCGACCCCTCTTTTACTGATAGAATAGCGAACCTCATATATTGATTAATGATATAGCGACCCTCTTACTCGATATGAATAGCACCCTCTTTTTCCCATTTATGAGTAATAACCCCATTCCCATACCATTCATGCGAATGTAGTGCGTACCGTCTTCGTTTGATGTCACACACACACGCCGAACTATCTTACCAACAGCACCTCTTTTTAATGACTTATGAATACCGACCGCTCTGTTTTCCGCAATTATGGGAATAACGACCCTCTTCTTGATTAGCAATAGCGACCCTCTCTTTATGATATAGCAATTAACCGACCCTATCATACAATTATGAATAGCGAAAACCTCTTCTTGTGTGGATTATGAATTAGCGACGCTCCTGTCGTTAGTTTGGATTAGGGACTAGCGAACCCTTCGTCTGTTGATTAGTGTGGACATTACGTCGAAGTCCCTGCATTCACTTCATGATCTACGCGACCGCCCTTCTAACGTGTGATGAGAATATCGTCGAACTCTCTTAGTTCGATTGATGTAATACCGAACGCTCTGTTCATGTGATTCATGAACAGCGACCTCTTTATTGATTATGACTAGCGACCCTTTCTTGATTGATTATATTGCGCGTCCACTACGTGATTATGAATCAGCGAACCTCTGTCACCTTTGATTATGAATAGCCAACCATTCAAACTACGATTCTTTGATTATGCACACTACACCCCTCTTGACTATGAATATCGACCCTCTTTACTCGCATTATGAATAAGCCCCGACCTTTTCTTCCATTACACAAAACCCTTATCGATATGTAATACAACCTCTTTTATAATTATGAGATAACGACCCTTCCCATACATTATGAATAGCGACCCCCCCTCTTTACTCGATTATGAATAAACGACCCTCTATTTATGATTATGAAATAACGGACCTCTTCCCCCATACTATCCTATGAATACACCCTTTTCTTTGATTATGAATAGCACCCTCCTCTTTCGATTATGAATAACACCTCTTCTTTGATTCATCGAATAGCGACCCTCGCTTATATTATGAATAACGACCCTTCCATACATATGATAGCGAACCTCTTCTTTGATATGAATAGCGACCCTCCTTTATTGATTTATGACTAGCGCACCCTCTTTCTTTGATTATGGAATACCGACCCTTTTCTTCCATTATGACTAGCGACACCCTCTTAGTTCGATTATGAATAGCTAACCTCTTATTCGATTATCCATACAGTTATGAATAGCGAACCTCTCTTTGATATGAATAGCACCCTCTTATTTGATTATGACTAGCGACCTCTTCTTCTGATTATTGAATAGCGACCCTTTTCTTCATATCGATAGCGACCCTTTTATTCGATTTATGAATAGCCAACCTCTTAATTGGATTATAAGAACGACCCTCTTATTTGATTATGACTACGACCCTCTTCTTTCATTATGAATACGACCCTTTCTCTTCCCATTATGACTATCCGACCCCCTCTTTCTTCCGATTATACTAGCGAAACCTCTTATTCGCATTTCATGACTAGCGCACCCTCTCTTCGATTATTGAATAGCGACCCTCTTCTTCGCATTGATAATAGCACCCTCTTCTTCGATTCAGAATAGCGACCCTCCCTTTTTTGATCTATCGAATACAGCGACCCCTCTTCTTCCATTATGACTACCGACCCTTTCTTCGATTATGAATAACGAACCTTAGGATATGACCTTCGCATCGTGAATACTGACCCTCTTGCTTCTATTATGAATAGCCGCCCTCTTCTTTGCATTACCTGAGAGATGACCGCTGTATGATTATACACCCCAACCTTGGTTATTATGGAATACGACCTTATACTTATTATGCTATACGCCTTATACTTATTACTGAATAGCGGTCCTTACTAGTTTATGACCCTTTCTTCATTATTAATAACTGCGACCCCTCCTTGTTATATTATCAGTGGCAATCCCTAGAATAATACCGTTCCGTTCACTAAGTTTATGAATAATGTACCCTACTTTCCGTTAGCAAACTTAGCGAACCCCCTTACACGGTATAGAAATTACACGTTATGAATCAACGCCCCCTATGAAAAATGGTCCTTAGACTAGGCACATTTATCCCCAAAAAATAATGCAACAAATTGGAAAATTTCTTGATGTAAAAATAGGCCGGAAATAATACTACTTTATACTTTATAGTTATACCTTTGTAATCATTGCTCGTTTTAACGACAGCATGTCAGTCAGTAATTCATGCCCACCAAGTTAAAAAAGGATAAATTGATTCAAATACCTAAGCATGAAAAATCGAGAACAGCAGGTCAGATTTCAATCAACAGCAGGCATCCTGACCAAAGGCTTTCAAACCGAAGAGACGTCGGTGTGTGTGGTCATTGCCAAGAGATCCAGTTTATAGTGAACACTAATATTCAGGAGCCCAGACATCAAATAACATAAAGCGCTGCTGATAACCATACCTTATTTATTTGTACCTTGACCGTTTTCTGTTAATTCTAGATTGGCCTAACATTTACAAGTTAAACAAATTGAAGCTACATCAATTCCCCATGCTCACCACATTGTTATTAATGACGCCCTGAAAAAAAATTGTATCAAAATGATTATTTAGCTGCTTTTTTAAAAAATGGAAAATCGTAAGTTGATCGAGTTCACACTGCCCATTTCTCCATAGAGCGCTTACTTTGTAGCTCGCTACACCCCATAGGCCTATTTAAACTCGCCCCGAGTTTAATTGTTCTAATTCCTTCACTGACATAACGCCCAGCATTTGGCCAGCTGGCAGCATTTCAAAAACTGTTCTTTCTAATTCATTAGGCCAGGAAACTTCATGAAAGAATAA
>JZLH01S0403673.1:30270-40713 GCA_001188425.1 Eucidaris tribuloides | reverse complement strand
TATATTATGGTAAATGTGTTGGCGTTCATCTGATACTATAGGGAGAAGGAGTTTCCATTATCATGGAAGGTTCATGCCATAATACAACCGTTATCCACAATATGGCTGAACTCATCTATTCGTTGTTACTGTATCTAGACGTACATATTATGTCAATACACATCATTACCGTATGTTAAAGATAGTGTTTAAAGTTTTGTTGAATGATATTCAAATAGACAAACAAACAGCCAAGAACCAAAATTGTCAAAATTATGCTGTCGATATCAATATTCATGAATGAACATTACCTTGGTAATAAGATATCAACCTGATGGTTTATTCTAATACTACTGTGTCCTGGAGAAATGTGTATGGTAAAATTGGTAGCTCGTAATGCGTTTTCACTTTTTTAAACGTTTAATGTTTGCTCTGATCTGCGACTTTTCAGGGCTTTTACTTTTATACTCACACTAACGACAATGATAGCTTATAGGGGTATGCAGCTCTTTTAACTAAAAACATTGTTAAACAATGCCTTTAAAGCGTCTATAATTATCTTGCATTTGCTATACACCTTTAGCAATGTCACACTGGGAGTACCTTTACGGGTGCAACTTTGCACCTTTAAAGGTGAAAAGTGGCATCCGTAAAGGTGCCTCCAGTGTGACATTGGTCTGCACCTTTAAAGGTGCAAAGTTGAACCGATTTTTCTTGGTGTGTATAATATTCTCACAACTTTGGTAAATACCTAAACGAAGTCTTACTGACAGAATTATCAAGACTAATATACATTGGTACATGATTCCTTCAACCATCGAGGAAACCTTTGGTCTTTTGCTTCCACACCTTGCGTTAAAAGCATGGCCCTCTAATGGTTCTCTGTATGTTAAAGAACCCACACAGGTATCACACATATAAGATCATATAATCCCAAATTTATGTTAGAGGAACAATTCAAGATTCTATGAAGAGTATTATCCTCCTCTGGGGAACTTTTTAAACATCACGTAGTGAGAGGGGTCACCCCCAAACCCCTATAGAACCTCCTCGTACTAGTGAAGCATGGAATGTGAAGTTTTACCACGTAGATTACTAGATCAATGAGTGATAATGGTGCGTAAAGAAGTACGTCTTCACTGTGACATAATGTCATATTAGGAGCCGACTAGTCTAAGTTTTAGACTACCCTTATTTTAGACTTATACCAAATCAACACAGAAACTTAAGACTGGGTGAGTCTGGAAATTTAAACTAGCTATATTACGCTTGCCGTTCTCAGTGCCACTCCAAATTGACATTGGGATTGAATATAAAAGATCGGGGATCGGGATAAACAAACACAACAGTCTATGAACTTAGACTAGGTACCAACACGCACTTACATTTTGTGGAGAGTTGTCTTCATCTGATCTAAGATAAAGATCTGATCCACCATTATACTACTTGACATTATCACCGCGCCGCACGAAAACCCTCCCCACGGGTGTACTCTCGACTCACGTTTTAGTTTTTTAGGGTGTGGAGATTTGCCGCTCTATTGGTTCTCGGCTTTTGGAGTGAAATCCCGAAACGTGCATATTATTTTGTGATGGAAAATCGTTGAATGTGAGTGCCGGTAAATTCATAAGAGAACGGCAATGACGTAGGGCTCATCCGTCCTGTGGAAACAGACATTTTTCCAATCTTATAATAGTACAATTATCTACTTTTTTGAAAGTACGATCAATATGATAGCATCAGAAGGGACCTTGACATGCACATACATCACACATTCACAGGCGGTGATTCGAATTATACTGTAGATACTGCTGCATGTAGTATTTGTAGTCACTTTGGTGAATATCCCAATATCCTATGACTTTCCCCTGACAATAAAACATAGTTTAGTATTTTTCTGATTGTCCCACAATCGCTTAACTTTATTCAATAACATAAAACGACTTAAAATTGTTCAGAGTATTGAAAGGAAGCACGTTTTTCTGATTTTTAAGTGCTAAACAGTTTTTTAAATGCCAAATCTATCTATCTATCTATCTGTCTATCTATCTATCTATCTATCTATCTATCTATCTATGTTTATATCCATATATTTATATCTATATCTATCTGTCTATCAATCTATCTATCTATCTCTATGTGTATGTGTGTTGGAAATCCCATACTTCAAACAAAGACCTATATGGGGATATCCTCCGCCTCACAACTAAAATCGCTATGAGACGACTACAATTTGCGGGTCACTGTAAAAGAGCCAGGGGAAGAGTGGTATCTAACTTAGTCACGTGGCAACCAACTCATGGGAAGAGAACAATTGGGCGGCCCAAACAGACATACGTCGATCAACTCCAACAAGATACTGGCTATAAAACAAGGGAAATGGAAAATACCATGCTAGACAGGCGTCTTTGGAGAGCCATCATTAATGCCCGACAGCAAGAGTCGACGGAGTGAGTGAGTGAGTGAGTGATCTCTCTCTATATGTGTGTGTGTCTGTGTATCTGTGTGTGTTTGTGTGTTTTAATGTGAGTGTTTGTGTATGTGTATGTGTGTGTGTCTGTGTGTGTATGTGTGTGCGTGCGCGCGCGCGCGCGCGTGTGTGTGTGTGTGTGTGTGTGCGCGCATAGTTGACTTAGTGGAGAAAATTGCATTTGTTTGTCCAAGTTTGTACACGCTGCTTGTCAAAATAAAAGAATACCCGTTTATCGTAATTCCTTTTGTAATTTCTCTCCCAACATTATTTCAAAGGTCAATAAATCAGTAACCGATGATGTTAATAACTAGTTGTTTCTTGGAAAATGAATTGAAACAAAGCAACTCTTCGCACATCCATGTGTTCGTGTTTGTATCTATTCCACGTGATGCAAATTGTCACGCGCTTCATGGTCATGTGGTGGGTATCACCACCCTTCCCCCGAGTCTTACAGCCTTGTCTCAGATCATTAATTATGGGTGTCATGCACCTGAACGGGACACGTCGCAGTCAGGGACAAACAACTTGACACTGCAAACAAAATCACTTGGAAGATAAGGTTCTGGATTTTTGCACTCAGTGATGAGATCACTAACATCATAATGAGAAGATTGGTAAATCATTACCTGTGACAGATAAAAATGTTAATTTTCGTAAAAACCACTACAGTTGCAAATTCGAATTGAATAAATCGAAGGCCGTAACTTAATTGAATGCGATTTTTTTGCTACTATTACGCTGATAACTCGTCATTTGAAAATTAATGCAAGTAACTCTCAACCTTTGAGAACGATAACGGCATTAACACTCTATAAACTGTAAGGCGTTACCGCCCTTTTGCTTCTCATTCCCAACCGACGAACTGAGCAAACAATCCAAGTGTCACACAAAATGATAATTTATCATTCAATAACTACCGACAGATCACTCCAAAATTTTGAATAAAAAATCTGTTCATGTATCCTCCTTTTACTGTATCAAATCTGAATAAAAATTGTCTACAATCAATGAATCACGCTTTAAGTCAGTATATTTTCCCCCTTTTCGACAAAATATGATAAAAGGTGATCAGTCTACAGAGACATAATTATTTTCAGAAAACAGTAAAGGGTAATGAAACCCAGACATCTATTTGCATTCAGAGAATAGATAACAATAAGAGAAAGAAAATGGTGAAAGTTTGAACAAATTTGACTGAACCGTTCAAGAGTTATAAATGTTCAAAGTTTTCATAATCCTTATGTATGGAGGATTCTTAAATTGGCAACACTACCACCTTTTGAGATGAAAGTGTGGAGAACTCCCTATTGGTTTTGTACACAAATTTTCGCAAATTGACGTTTTTCTGAAATGTTAGTTGTGAAGGTAATCAAATTCTTCCAGAAAACATGTACAAATCATTTTTGCTGGGACATACTTGTACAACAAGCAAGAGGCAATCAGATATTTCGTAAAAACATAAGAATAAGTGAAAATTTGTGTACAAAGCCAATGGCGAGTTCTCCACACTTTCATCTCAAAAAGTGGTAGAGTTGCCAATTTAAGAATCCTCCATAACAATGATTAAATAAACTTTGAACATCCATAACTCTTGAACCGTTCAACCAAATTTGCTCAAACTTTCACTGTTTTATTTCTGTTATTGTTCTGTGTTCTCTGAGTACAGGAAGATGTCTGGGTTTCATTCTGCTTTAATTTACGCATTTTTGGGGGAAAACTACGTACATGCACGTATTGCGCTTCGAGCGTACAGAGAGACCATGCAATTGCTCGGGAAACGTCAAAGATGGGGCATTTGTATATGACTAAGGGGACGGACACGAAATCGCTCACGTTCATAGACGTACCCAAGGGCGGGGGGGGGGTATGATTCCCGTGTTCATCACCACTGCACAGGGTGATTCAAATCAACCCTTTCATTGCCGATGTCATGTTATCATGCTTTCAATGGCTTGCCAATTTCATGTTCACACGCAAATTTGCATATCTATTGTACAGTCACCACATAACCACGGCATGGGGGGGGGGGTAGGGCTGGCACATTGGTGATAAAGATGGGGGCACATTAAGGGTTAATTAGTTACAAGCTTGACACATCAACCAACAAAAATAACCGAGGTAAAACAAATTATGAACAGAAAAGGAAAACAAACAAACAAAATATTTAAAAGAAATTTTAAAAAAAAGTCTCTATTGTTTTCCAAATCCCCTCGGCCATAACACACCAACAAAATCCACTTAAAAGAAAACACAAGCGAAACAGACACATTAAAACCAGGTCGTACAACTGTACCCGAGAAGCAGCAAAAGGTGCATGTTCAGAATAAGAAAACAAACAAATAAGTCTTGTATATGGATTTTGGTACAATGATTTTGCAAGGGGAGCACATACCCTCTTTGTCCCTCAATACGCCACGGAAAGTACTACGTGAAGTCCATTCCTACATTAATCATTGACTAAGGTCTCCAGATAGCAGTAATGATTTCCCATAAACCAATACGTCCACATCTTATACTGTTAGCCACATACGTAAATATTTTAACAATTTAATGCTCATGTTAAAGGGAATCGTAATAAATTATAATGTTCTGCATTTTCTTTGAACTGTATAGGGTATAGAATGACAGCAACACAACTCGTCTGTGTGTGTGTGTGTGTGTGTGTGTGTGTGTGTGTGTGTGTGTGTGTGTGTGTGTGTGTGTGTGTGTGTGTGTGTGTGTGTGTGTGTACGTGCGTCGTGTGTGTGTGTGTGTGCGTGTGTGTAGTATGTGTGTGTGTGTGTGTGTGTGTGTGTGTGTGTGTGTGTGTCACACCACACACACGACACAGACGGAGTTTGTTGCTGTCAGTATCTTTTACCTATACAGTTCAAAGAAAGATGCGAACATTTAATTTATTACGGATTCCCTTTTAACATGAGCTATTTTAAATTGTTAAACAGTATTTACTGCGTATGTGCGCTAACAGTTATAAGCATTGTGGACTATTGGTTTATGGTTAAATCATTACTCTAGTTGCTGGAGACCTTAGTCAATTGTATTTAATGTGAGGATGACTATCACGGTGAGTACTTTCCGTGGGCGTACTTGGAGGGACAAAAGAGTTATTGTGCTTCCCCATGCAAAATCATTGGCTACCAAAATCCATATTAGCAAGAGCTTATGTTGTTTGTTGTCTTATTGTAAATTGCACCTTTTGCTCTTCTCCGGGTTTACAGTTGTACGTGACTCGGTTTTAATGTGTCCTGTTTCGCCTTGTGTTTTCTTTTAAGTGGGATTGGTTGTTGGTGTGTATATGGCCGAGGGGATTTGGAAAACAATTAGAGACTTTTTTTTAAAATTTTCTTTTAAATATTTTCGTTTGTTTGGTTTTCCTTTTGTTCTTCTTCATAATTTGTCTTTTACCTCGGTGTATTTTGGTTGGTGATGTGTCAAGCGTTGTGAACTAATTAACCCTTATGTGCCCCATCACTTTTATTCCACCAAGTGTGCCAGCGCCTTACCCCCCCCCCATGCCGTGGTTATGTTCGGGTTATGGTACAATAGATATTGCCAAATTTGGTCTGGCTTGAACATTAAATGGGCCAAGCCCATTAGCGAAGTTGAGGTGAACAGTACATGCGCAATGAAAGGTTGATGTGAATCACCCTGTGCGGAGTGGTGATGCAACACTGGAATTATACCCCCCCCCCCCCGGGCCGCTTGGTACGTCTCATGAACTTGAGCGATTTCCGAGCCCGTCCTTAGTATTATACATACGCCCATCTTTGACTGTTTCCCCGAGCAATTTTGCATGGTCTCATTCGTACGCTCGAGCGCAATTTACGTGCATTGTACGTAGTTTTTCCCCCCAAAATGCGTAAGATTAATGTTTACTGAAAATAGATTAATGTCTCTGTAGACTGATCACCTTTATATTATTTTGTCGAAAGGGGCGAAAGTATACTGACTCTAGCGTGAATTCATTATTGCTAGACAATTTTGTATTCGAATGTTGAATACAGTAAAAGGGAGGTACATGGAACAGATATTTTTTTATTCAAAATTTTGGCAGTGATCTTCAGTGAGTTATTGAATATAATATCAATTTTTGTTGACCTTGGATTGTGATGGTGTTGCTCAGTTCGTCGGGTTTTGGTAACTGAGGAAAGCCAAAGCGGCGGTAACGCCTTACAGTTTCGGTAGAGTGTTTAATGCCGTTATTCGTTCTCAAAGGTTGAGAGGTTACTTGGCGTCTTAGATTTTCAAATGAGCGAGTTTATTTCAGTGGGGTGTAGATGATAGCAAAAATCGCATGTCAATTTAAGTTCGGCGCCTGTCGATTTGATTCAATTCGAGATTTGCGGAACGTAAGTTGAGTGCGGCCTTTGTACGAAGAATTAACATTTTATTCTGTACAGGTGGATGACGTTTACCGGATCTTCTGCATTAGATGTTGTGTGTGTGATGATCTCATCATCGGTGATGTGCTAAAAATCCAGAACCTTATCCTTTTACAAGTTATTTTGTGTTCAGGTTGCAAATTTTTGTCCCTGACTGCGACGTATCCGCGTTCAGTGTGATGACACCATAATTAATGATCTGAGGACAAGACTGTTGTAAGACTCGGGTGGGAAGGGTGGTGATACCCCGCACATGCACATGAAGCGCGTGACAATGCATCACGTGAATTAGATACAAACCGGATACACGGATGGATGTGGCGAAGTTTGCTTTGTTTTCAATTCATTTTCCAAGAAGCAACTAGTTCATTTGAACAATCATCGGTTACCGTGATTTATTTGACCTTTTAAATAGATGTTGGCGAGATAAATTACAAAAGGGAATTACCATAAACGGGTTATTCTTTCCTATTTGACAAGCCAGCGTGGTACAACTTTGGACAAACAGATGCAATTTGTCTCCACTAGATGTCAACTATGGCTGCGCGCGCGCACACCACACAACACCACCAACACAGCGACGCACGCACGCGACGCACACACATCACACATCACACATACGACAAACACCTCACATTTTAAAAACTCACAAGACACACACAGATACACAGAAACACACAGATTTATATAACATAGAGAGAGAGAGATAGATAGATGGATATACATAGTAAGTTATAGAGTATATAATATGGAGTTATAAACATAGAAAGATAGATAGGATAGATATCATGAGATTTGCAGTTAAAAACTGATTTAGCACTTAGAAATCAGAGAAATGCCGGTCGTCTGTTCCTTTGCATTTACTGCTGAACAATTTTAAAGATCGATTTTATTTTATTGATAAATTAGCGATTGTGGACAATCAGAAAGAATACTCAACTGATGTTTGTATTGTTGCAGCGGGAAAGTCATATAAGATTGGGATATTCACCAGAAGAGTGAGCGTGGACAAAATATATTACTACATGTGGAGTATCTACAGTATAATTCTAAGTCATCGTCTGTTGGATGTGTGATTAGTGTGTGCATTCACGGTCCTTTCTGCATTGCTATCATATTGATTCGCTACTTTTCAAAAAAAGTATGATATTGTAGGTATTTAAGGATTGGAAAAATTTTCTGTTTCCACACGGGACGATGAGGCCCTTTTCCCGGGTGTTTCCTATTGCCGTTTGGTTAGTGAAGTTACCGGCACTCACATTGTCAACGATGTTTTTCATCACAAATAATGATGCACGTCTTCGGGGATTTCACTTCAAAAGGCGGAAGCTAATAGGCGGGCAAATCTCCACACCTAAAAAAACTAAAACGTGAGTCGAGAGTACACCGTGGGGAGCGTTCTTTTCGTTGGGCCGGGCGCGGGGTGTAATGTCAAGTAGTATAATGGTTGGATCAGATTCTTTATCTTGATCATGTGAAGACAAGCTTCTCCACAAATTGTAGAGTGGCGTGTTGCTACCTAGTCTAAGTTCCATAGACTGCTGTGTTTGGTTTATCGGCCGCATCCCCCCGATTTCTTTTTAGTATTCAATCCCAGATTTCAATTTTGGAGTTGGCACTGAGAACGGCGAAGCTAATATAGCTGAGTTTTAAATTTCCAGACTCACCCAGTTTTAAAGTTGTCTGGTGTTGAGTTTGTATAGTGTCTAAAATAAGGTACGTCCTTAACAAATAATATCGGGGTCCTGATCATGATTATGTCTATAGTGAAGCGTACTCGTCTCTTAGCCGACCATTGATCACTCATGTCTAATCTAGTAATCTTACGTGGTAATAATTTCACCATTCATTGCGTTCCACTGAGTATCGGAGGAGGTTCTTATAGGGTTTGGTGGGTACCCCTCTCACTACTGATGTTTTAAAAAGTTCCCCAGATGAATAATACTCTTCATAGAATCTTGAATTCTTCCTCTAACATAAATCTGGGATCTATATGATTTATATGTGTGACTACCTGGTGTGGGTTCTTTAAATTACGTTGTGACGACCATGTAGAGGGCCCTGCTTTTTTTACGCAAGGGTGCGGAAGACAAAGAGACCTTTTAAGGTTTATGTATATTATTAATCGTACTATGAGTTTCTTCGATATTCTGTCAGTTAAGGACTCGTTATCGGTTATTTTACAAATGTTGTGTGAGTATATTATGCACAACCAGCGAAAATCGGTTTTCAACCTTGCACCTTTTAAATCTGGCAGACCAAGCTCTCACACTGGAGGGCACCTTTACGGTCAACTTTGCACCTTCCTAAAGCGCGCAAAGTTGTTCGCACCCGTAGAGAGCTCGACTCCAGTGGTGACATTTGGCTAGGAAAGGCTGGTAGTAGCAAACTGCAAGGATAATTATGAGCACACCGTTTCAAAGAATTGTTGTAACAATGGTCTGTTTAGTTACAAAGAGCTGCATACCCCTATAAGGTCTATTGTTTCATTGAGTCGTGTGAGTTATAAAATAGGGCAAATGAGCCTGAAAATGCGCGATCAGACAAACATTAGAACGTTTAAAAAGAGTGTACTGACAAATCGCAATTACGATGGCTAGCAATTGTTTACCATACTACATTATCTCCAGACACAGTATTAGATAAACCATCGACGGGTGATATCGTTGATTACCAAGGGTAATGTTTCAGTTTGGATGAATATGTTTGATATTTCGACGCATGTGCTTGAATGTTGACAACTTTTTGGTCGTGGTTCTGGTTTGTTTGTCGTATTGGAATGATCCAGTTCAACACAATTAACCTCTCAAGCACTTATCTGTTTGAACATACGGTAATGATGTGTTGTATCAGTGTATTGAGCACTAATATTACGTCATAAAATCATCTAGTAAACAACGTAATCAGATGAGTTCAGCCCATCATTGTGATAACGGGTCTGTTAGTTATAGCGAGTGAGAAGCTTCTTCGGAATTAATGGAACAACTCTCTCCCTATATGTATCAGTAATGAACGGAACATATTTTGACCATAACTTAATATGATGAATGATCGGCGACAAAAAGGAGTTCATGATACTTGCCGCTGCTCTAATGGCCTATTGTTAGTTATTCCGATTCGGAGGTACACGTGTGCAGGATGCTAATTACATGTGGTTCGAATACACGACGCTGTGATTGTTGCAATTGGCGATGGCACTTAAGATTACCGGGAATGTCGAGTCTGTCTTTATGTTTCGACGACGGTGAATCCATAGTAGCAAAACAGTGATCCTTTTACTAGAGTGACGCATGGGGGGATGCAAGAGACGAAGGATGATCTGCTATGATTCCAGCACCGGCTGGCGTAGTATATGAGAAATACGCCAGGAGATTCTTCAATCATGGGCGTACAGCACATCATCCCTCGTCTGATGCATTACTCATCGAACACCTCACTGTACCTTATCGCAGTTACACGACAGGTGCCCCCATTTCAGCGGTCATCTCGCATGCTCGTGTTGCTTTTTCATGCTGTTGTGCGTTATGTAGTTTCTATATTCTGGGCAAATGACGCAGGAACGCCGCAGGATTCGTAATGTAACAGCGTATGGTTGTCACCCAGTCGACG
>JZLH01S0403668.1:0-14162 GCA_001188425.1 Eucidaris tribuloides | reverse complement strand
GGAGGGGCAACAGTAAGGAAAATATCAACATTTTGGGTGTGCTCTGTGGGTAAAACGGTAATATTTTGCATGCAAAACATGCCCCCAAAATGGAAAATTGTGTACGTTTAGTAGTATTTTTAAAATGGTTTTGCAATGCCCTGCACAGTTTTCTTAATATATGCACTTGTACTAAGTTTTTTTCAAGGTTTCTTTTTTGAGAGGGGGGGGGGGAGGATTACGGCAAAGTGATAAATTTGCCCCCATTCCAATATTTTCATTGGGAGGGATGCGATTGCCCTCCTGCCATGCATCCAGATCGATGTCTCTGGAACAAGAACAATTAACAGATCAAAAAGAAAGTAAAATAATTGAATGGAGATAAAAGAATACAATTGCAAGTAGCAGAATGTTGTCAAGAAAGTTTCTACACCTACCTGTTACAGTAACATTAAAGGAACAGTTGATGGAATTGTGCGAGGAATCCGACACAGAGTATGTTATAGTGATGGATCCCATTGGAAAGGCACTGCCGGATGTAAGGCTGTTTTCAGGTAGTGATGGGGTTAACTCTTCACCTGAATTGTCTGCCGCTGTAGGAGGAGTCCATGTAGCTACAGATATATTCATACCAGTGGCTGTTTCCAATTCAATAGTGGTGGGACAGTCATTCAAAACCGGATTTTCTTTATCTGAATTCAAAACACACAGTAGCGAGATTGAATTATCTTACAGGACTCAAATTCAAAGATGAGTACTTGTTTGAGGTAGAAAACAATAGTATCCTGTTTAAAATTAAACAAAAGAACGGAAATATTTGTTTTTCTACAATGCAACTCATGTCTTCCTAAAACACTATTTCACTGGAATCAACAACATGTTCTTAATGATCCACTCATTTGCGCTCATTAGCACGAGAGATCATCTGACAGAAGTACGTGCAAACTTCTACGATGGGAAAACTATAGGCCTACTTTCCACTGATGTACTATACATTTCTTTTTTTTGGAAGGGCGTAAGGAAATTAGTAAGTTACTTTGAGGGGCAACGAAAGTTTATAAATCAAATAATTTTGATCCTTGGATCTGCGGGACCTGAGTAGATACAAAAAAGATAACAACATGAAATTTAAACATAATTATACTTAGTAGGTAATTTTCCTGTTGTTGTGTCCCAAATTCCACACTTTACATTTATAAATCGTTTTCAAATACGTAACACAACTTGTTGAGGTTGCAGATGTAACTTCAAGCATGATCAAATTACCCTTCTGCTACTATGCTAGGTAAATTTCACACAAAAATTTAATAAGGTCAGCTAGTGCACACACCAATTTACAGGCTGTATAGAAGTGGTTTCATTTCACAACAAGGCCAAAACTTGATCAACATGTGTTCTATTCTTCATTATTTTCATAATAGCTCATCATGAGCATTCCATGAAAAAAGACCTACATGAACTTCAGGTTTAATGTTTAAGTTGAGTAATGTCCCAGGGAGAAGAATAGAAGCCACAGAAGCAGAAGAAATATGACGATGGATAATTAAATGGAAATAAAGTAATACAGGTCGAATACTGACGTTGCCACACCTACCTATTACAGTAACACTAAAGGAACAGTTGATGGAATTGTGCGAGGAATCCGACACAGAGTATGTTATAGTAGTGGATCCCATTGGAAAGGCACTGCCGGATGTAAGGCTGTTTTCAGGTAGTGATGGGGTTAATTCTTCACCTGAATTGTCTGTTGCTGTAGGACGAGTCCACGTAGCTACGGATGTATTAGTACCAGAGGAAGTTTCCAATTCGATACTTGTGGGACAGTCATTCAAAACAGGGTTTTCTCTATCTGAATTCAAATCATATACAGGAACAAGATTCAATTGCAGGACAAGAAGATGACTTGTTTAATGCAGAAAAGAATGGTGTACCTTTTAAAATCAAATAAATAAAACTGGTGTACTTGTTCCCCGCAATGAAATGTACTTTGGTTGTATGAAAAACACAACATGTGTCTCCCTAATAAACACCCTTTCACAGGTTTCAATAAACATGTTCAATAGAATTTCCACTCATTTATGCTCATTCTGTCCAGAAGAACATCATTGTTGCAGCTTTAATTAGAGAGTGGTAGGGAACTCATATGAGTAAGTCCCACTGGTTCTACATATACTTCCCACTTTTCTTCCTATTTCTTAACAAATACATACCTACACTTGTACATAAGCACTAGGGCACTTCCATAACAAGGTGGACACACCATATATGAAACCATTATATGAAATCATGTTACATTTCAATAGTTTGATAGGGAGCTGATCTCATATGATTGCCTAGCTATAAATCAAAATGAAACTTATGCAGAATTTTAGAAGCCTTCTGTTTTAAATTGCCTTTTAACACAAGATTTTACCATGTGAGGATTACAGATACACTGTATTTTTTTTAATGGGTTCGCTTAAGTGAATTGGTATATTAGGCAATGCGAAATAAGCATGTTCGTGCCCGCAGAAAGTGCATGTCTCGAGGAAGTACCTAATTTCTGAATGGTTAATTAAAACATAAAGATTGTGTTTTGAAAGTTTAGAAATTCAACTAGC
This sequence comes from Eucidaris tribuloides, assembly GCA_001188425.1. NCBI lineage: Eukaryota > Metazoa > Echinodermata > Echinoidea > Cidaroida > Cidaridae > Eucidaris > Eucidaris tribuloides. The sequence goes on along the minus strand of JZLH01S0403668.1, from coordinate 11,583 downwards.
TTGCAATTTTCAGTATATGAATGTTAACATCTGACTTTTTTTCATCTTATAAAGTGCTTTGGTATGAAACATTTTGAATAATCCTAAAATTTCTTTGAAGAGTTTTTCACAATTCTGAGCAAAAAATTATGACCATTTAAAAATATGCAGTAGACTGTCATCTTGATAAATTCTATAGAGTCTCGAGTGGGCTCCTTCTGTCCTCACATGAAAATATCTGAGTTTGTTTTCTACATTTTATTTCTAATATGATGTTTGATGATATGCCTACATTTCACCTTATCCGTACACTAAATACGGATAGGGATATAATGCCCATTTGGAGCAAATGGAAAACACGTTAGTAATGAACATGAATCGGAGATATTGTAATATATGTATAAAATCGGAAACGTCAGGATATTTACATAATAAAATCTTTATCATTTTAAAATTTCATAAAATAAGTGAATACAGCAGTATGTTTTATTAAAAAGGGGGGTTGCATTTGTACAGATCATCCCCCTTCCCGAAAAGTGGTGGGACATATCTAATTCCCCATCCCCCGATTTACGCCAGACTGGCGTAAATCGGGGGAGGGGGGAATTGGGGGTTATATCCTGATCTCTGTCTGCCAGTAACGTACACTCTAAAACCAAAGTTTTGAATATATAAAAGTCAAAGGAACTACACATGTTAAAAATTTATTATAAGTATACTATCATGTAGTGGTGAAAAACAAGGCGATAAGCAGGAATTTTCCGGGTCGAAATGTTCAGTTTACTGAGGCAAAATTCAAGCGAAGGAACAAAGTGACCAAACTTTTGAGCTTTTGAGTTTTTGAGAATTAAAATGGAACGATCTTAAGCAATTTAATTATGCAATATGTGTATTTTGTTATGTTTTCTTCATTGTACATATTATATATATATATATTTTAATCTGTGGAACCCTTTGAAAATCAGTCTATGCCCTGAAAGGACCATCCACCCGATGAGAGGACACAATAAATAAATAAATAAATAAATAAATAAATTCATAAATAAATAAATAAATAAATAAATAAATAAATAAATAAATAAATAAATAAATAAATAAATAAATAAATAAATAATTAAATAAATAAATACATAAATAAATAAACTGACTGTCTACTAGTTCCCATGTGAAGCCACTGAACTGAATGAGTACAGTAGTATTATTTCAGTATTCATGAAATCTGAGCTACTACATAGATATTGAAATGTATATCACATTAACCCAGATACATTTTTTTTTATCTTTTCCCCTATGAGTTGTGGAAAAAAGGTAAAGTTTAAAATCAAATGGCAGCCACATTCTTACCAAATTCACATAATTTTCCGGTAAAACCAGCCTTGCAGGTACATGTAAAGTTTTGCAACTTATCAGCACAAGTTGCATTATTACGACACGGGTTGCTAATGCACTCTGTCGTAACAAAATAAAACCAAACTGTGAAATAAGTTAACATGCAATTATTATAGAATTATAAGTACATTTACAACAGATGATTAAAGGGAGAAGGAGCCAGCAACTAACAGGCATAAGTTAAGAAAAAAAATTGTGAGTATTGTGAGAATTATGGTATATGGTGATAAAGACAGCCTAAATAATATACTGTGAGAAACTCACCCTTAGCAAGGCCCTATAAATTAATTTGTGTTTATTTACGTCTTTGCAAGTTTTACCCCGGGACAAAACTTGCAGAAACAGCTACAGGGGGAGGAGCTTATCGATTCAAACAGTGCATACATTACCACGGCGAGACTAACACACGTCGGGTGGCATGCACAGGTCACCAGGGGCGTAGACAACGGGGGGATGCATCCCCCAGCTCACAAGGTGGGGGGGGGGATGACATGTACAATCATCCCCCCCCCCAGGTTTCACGTATCATTATTATTATTATTATTATTATTATTATTATTATTATTATTATTATTATTATTATTATTATTATTATCACTATTATTATTATTATTATTATTATTATTATTATTACAGTCATTATTATTATTGATATTATCATTGTCATTGTTATCGTCGTCGTGTCACCTTTATTCCCTTAGTACATATGTATTTCTGATCCCCCAAACAACTGTCTCCTGCGCTTTATGGGGTAGTGCCTTACAAGGGACCTTTGCAATGGACACCGGTGTTAATCCTGGGAGGATGAGGGATATATCCCCCACTTTGGCTGAGGGAGGAATGGCCTGCACAATCATCCCTCTACTTTTCAAGGAAAAATTATTTTGAACTATGCAGTTTAATGCTAATTTTGTCAAAATGAATATGCGCGGCTCTTATCGTTGAATGTCCATTTCACGAAACTAGTGTTACCAGAAAGTCAAAATATGCTTATAAAACCCCTAGAACTCCTAAGCTTCAGAGGGCTCCGCCCCTGACCCCCACAAATTATCACCATGTTTTCAAATGACCTGCTATAAACATTTCAGAATATAAAATTATGAAGTACCAAAAAAATAACATGCATCCCACTTTCATAATGAGGTGGGTTTTAATCATTGTTGACTGTCCACTGCACAAAAAGATAGTGTTAGCAGAGAGTCAAAATACCCTCACGAATCTGCTAAAAGCCTTGGGCTTCAGGAGGCTCCGCCCCCTGACCCCCCGACCAGGACCCTATACCGATGATTTTAAGGCGAGCCCGTGGAATTCACCCGTCTAGGCGCTCAGCCCATCCCCAGCATTAAAAAGAGTTCCGCGGCCCCCTATATCAAATGTGATTTCTCTTTCCTTACGCACACATTTATAGAAACTACCTGATATTGACGTGGCGTGTATCTACGTGTGCGTGCGTGTCTGTATCTGTGTGTGTGCACGCCTGTGTGTGTGTGGTGCGAGTGTGTGTGGTGCGTGTGTGTATGTGTGTGTTGTGCATGTGTGTTTATGCGCGCGCGTGTGTGTGCACACGTTTGTATGTGTGTGCGCGCGTGTGTGTGTATGTGTGTATGTATGTGTGTGTGTGTGCGCGCGTGTATTTTAACATGTATTATAATCGACCCCTCTGGACAGCAAATCATCCCCCCAAGTGCGACGACCTGTCTACGCCACTGTCGGTCACACATGATCAGCTGCAGACCTGTGCACGGGCGGTCTGATTGGTTGGCAAGAACTAAAATATTTTCTTAACTTATGCCTGTTAGTTGCTGGATCCTTCTCCCTTAACATTTTAGACAATCAAAATCGCTGGATTGACCTACAGCACACAAATTTAATCATTTCAGACATCACATCCCTGTAAAATCCCTGGACGAAGGAGGTGACGCTCGGGCCTCCAAATACAAATCTTTATGTTTTTTTTATCACTATTGATTATCCCCCCCCCCGGAAAAATATTACAGCAAGAGGGATATTGATACAGCAAGGTCTCTGTGCTCCAAAGTACATGTATGTCACATGACACTAAATGTATTGTAATTGTTGAGAAAGAATCTCTTTTACACTCAGAACCACTATGGATCAATCCAATAGGTCTACATCTAAAATACGTGAAGGGTTTTTAACCCTAACTAGACCGGACTATTTTGGGAGATCACATGACCGGGGGAGGGGGTGGGGCTCCTGAAACCTCCCTTGAAATTTCGGCCGTCGACCACGCAATCTCAACGAAAATTGGCAAGAGTAATCTACAAAACTTTGTCGTTAATTTTTACTTACATATTGTTTTCCTTAAGATTTATTACATTCCTTACGATTTATGCTAATTTATGCATAATTCATCCATGAAATCAGACTCTTTTTCTCCAAATAAGCTAATTCTTGGTCTAGACACTCTTTGTGGTGTTCTTAGCAAATGTACCAGAAAAGACTATGAAATCAAAATTTCTTGTGTATCGTATTGTTTTTTGAGTATCTTATGTGTTTCTTTGTCTGTTTTTCAATCTTTTGTTTTGTTTTGTTTTAATTATTTTTTCAAGAAAATCTGTCGGTGACACCATTACAATCATAAACAGCACGCAGTTAATTAATTTGAATCTGTAATAACAAAAATATTTATGATTTCTGGCTGAAAATACAATTTGTATTGAAATTCATTGTACATGAAACCACGTTTTTGAGCAATTTTTGGTATGACATGTACAAAACTATGGGGTAACTTTGAAACTGCTCACACAGACCTCACGAATGTGGTCTTAAACGATGCGCGAGACTCGAAGGAAAAAAGTCATGAAATGTCACGGCGAGAGCTTTTCGCGTTCACATTTATTGCGCGAAAAGTCGAGGGCGGGGGCCTCGTAGGCCCCTGCCACCCCCCCCCCGGTCTAGGTGTAGTTAGGGTTAAGAAAAAAAAATTACAATGGAACACATGGAACACATTACACATTCAACTGCATCTTACACAGAGTGTGTAATCTACTGCATGTTAATTTTAATCAATCAAGTTACCCGGCAACGAACAAATGAGATGTCTCATTCCTGCCAGATTCGGTCCGAAATGCGCCTGTATTGCTGGCTGAAGTAGCTTGGGTACCAGTTGCACTGCGGTGCCATCACGGAGAGTAACAGTAGAACAATTTACTTGGTTGGAGCATGCTGGCATGTCGAGAAATTGGAAGGATGGAATTGTACAATAAATTACAAAATATCACAACTTCATTTTGGAAAAAATTAGTGCTTTACAAGCTTTACATGCTTTAACATGTATAATATTGTGCAATTCATGAAAAGGTGCAGAATGAAAAATGACACAAAATGGCTGCATTAGTCAAGGTGAATCCTGCAGAAATAAAGGGGGGGGGGGTCATCATTTCTCCTTCAAATTCTGCTTAAACACTACCCTCTAGGAGAATCAACAACAATACATGAAATTGAAATGTTACATTTGGGACTAAACACTACCCTCTAGGAGAATCAACAACAATACATGAAATTGAAATGCTACATTTGGGACTCCATAAGAATACAATTTTTATGTAAAATCATTTGACTCTGTCTGCAGTCTTATTTCCATGGCCTACTGTAGTTTAAAGCGTATAATAGTTTTATCCCTGTGTAGCTTAGATATTCACCTTTTAGTGCAATATGACAAACGCAATATTCAGAATAATTTGATGAACATAAACCTGTATTGTTCAAAGAAGCAAAAACCCACACCTTTTTGGTGTAATATCAGTAACTGGTATTTGTCCCCTCCTTACGGAAATTAAAAGAAAATATTTTTTTTCGCATTTACTGTATGTCTTCAATGATCAGTATATTACCATTCTAACATTGAAAACCACGTTGGATCAGTACAGAAAAGGTTTAATAACAGTTTCCCTCAGAAGTATAATGCCCATACAACCGTCACATGGAATGGTTCATAACGCTATGTTATAGGTGGTAGCAAATGCCACTATTGGGACTGTGTATAACACACTATTTCAGCTTTTGTTGAAAATCATTTTATAACTACTTTAGTTTTTTTCTGTGTTTATCTTGATGAAATAACAAAAATTTTCACAGATATAAAATGACCTAAATAAGTTAAAAGAAGTTATTATCACTGCAGAATTAACAAATTAACATACCCACAGCATAACACCGCAGCAGCACCACCAACATAGTATATCGCATCTGGAAGGAAAAGAAAGAAAAGTTTAAGTTCAGTTGTTCAAATTTTCCTGCAAACGTATTAGCTATTGTCCCCTCTGAAGCAAAAACTTAAATGTAGGGCTTAATTGAACTTGCAGGAACAATAAAGTGAACATGTCCCAATCAAAGACTTTGATACTTCAAAAAAATAGTTTATGGAAAATTATAAATGCTATGGGAATAATTTGTGTGAATAATTAATAGGACCATTTATTTTTCAATCTGTTAATGATTCCAATTACCTACATGTATTTGTAATATTTTAAGCCCAAACAAATAAACAGTAGTTGCTCATTATTACCAACACCTTGGAGCCAAAAAGTTACAAAATGACTATAAGAATATTCATAATCATTACCAGCTGATAATTACTCACTGGTAAAAAAAAAATCACACACACCAATCCATGCACCACAATTCTCACAATGTCAACAAAGCTTGAATGACTTGCCAGCTCCATCTCCATTTGATTTGTTGAAAATAAGGAGAGTTTGAATTATTGATTGCATTATAGTAGTTAGATTTGTTTATTTATTTATTTATTTATTTATTTATTTAATTGTTTTCAAATTGTCTGAATTTCAATTTTTGGTTGGTTTTGCATTTTACTATATTTCCATAATTGCAAAGTCATATTAAAATTACATCATTCTACGGGACCTATGGTATAAGCATGCTTTTTTATGTAGGTTCCACCACTTTTGGTTTGTCTCAAAAAACGTGTATAATTCTAAATTATTGCTACAATATGTTTTAAAACAAACAATGTTAATTTTATATTAATTTGTATATATTTTTATTATTTTATATGCAATTTTGATGTAAGTGTTCACATGTAATATATTTTATTCTTGTTCAAACGTGGAAATAAATTCATTCATTCATTCATTCATTCATTTTCATTGGATTAGACTCTGCGACAAAAAATATCTGCAAATCTTGATCAATTTGTACATGCAATACATAAATTCATTGGGCATTTCAACTGTCATTTTGTTACCATCCTTCCATCTCCAAATCTTAAATGTTTTCCACTGTTTTGGGATTAATTATGAAAAATTATTCTGTCGCCGACTTATCATTTTACATGTGGCTGAATATTTACAAAATATCATAGATTAATTGAAATGCAATAACACTGGCATGGAAACTTCCGAGTTTTGAGAAAATGTGCCATACTTGATGTTCGTTTTGATATCTTTCAATTGCCCACCTCTTTGCACAATAATTATGTTAACAACAAATACTCATTTTTTTTAGTGGAATTGAAAAGATGTAACGTTAGGTGTCATCACATGATTATGCAGATCTAGTCTGATGAGATCAGACAGGCTTTTTTCCATCTCAGTGGATGGCCTAGCACAGGTGCAGGAAATATCTGCCCGCTTAGTCTGCCATGCAGAGGCGGCAGAACGTATTGTCGGTTTTTTTTTTTTGGGGGGGGGGGGGGGGACAAAGCCATAAAAGGGCACTTATATGCCAAAGGGGCATAGGGCACATGCAGATATTTTCACCATTAGATTACGTTTTCTGCTTGGAAAAGCTTTTTTTGGCGGTAATGTATTACTTGAGCAAAATCTTTTTAAAGGGGATTTTTGATTATTAAAACTTGAAATATATATCTACTTTGCGAGCGAGTGGTTTGGGAAATTTTTAAGTTGTTAAAGTCGCTTTGTGGTCAAATCTGGCGCTAATTAGGCCCTCTACAACTCTTAATTTTTTGTAGTGTCTTGAAAAGGTGAACACATTTGTCTAGATCAAACGGATCCATGTAGGAATCAATAGGGAAATACCTTTTGGAGGGCAGAAATGCAATGAAAAAAACAACAACATGTAGTTTCGTTGTGAACAATAATATGAATGGAAATCCTCCTTGAAAATATTTCATTTGATCTTCATTTTATAATAATTGGTGTCTTGACACATATTGTTTGTTTGGGGCAAGCAGCGGATTCGGGGAAAAATAACATTCTTATTCGTAAAACTTTCGTCTTCTCTGGTTAAAGTTTTTACCGAATGTCCATTATACGTCATTTCTTTTACAATAGATCTCGATTTAAACACACATTTTTAATAGATATAAAGCAAAATTGTGTTTTTGATGAAGTGTGACTCTGGACACACCACGTTCGATTTTTGAGCAGTAACTGCTACCATGTACCCCATCTCCCCGATAGTGGATCCAAATATACTTCATAAATTCGTCGGCGGTCATCCGAACCGTCGTACCGCGATACGACAGTGCGAAACTCATTTCAGAGAAAATCGACTTCAAAGTTGACTATAATTGCCACTTTTTGTCCCAAGCCTTACAAGATTTTCATTGCTAGAAATATACATGGAAGGAAAGACCAAGACAATTGCTTAACATTGATATCTTTATTTTTACACAGAACCAGGAATCAGAGAAAATATCGCAAAAGAGCTACATGCTTGTAATTTCGGTTTGAGTGGTTTACATTTTCCCTGTACTAAAACGCCATATAGGGAATACAACAACGCTGACCGCATTTTCAATACGCGCGATCAGCTAACCGACGTATCTCTCTTTCACATGCAAAGTCAATGCAGCGCAGATACGACTGTTTGCTGACCGCGTATTAGCATATTAAGTGCGCGCAGATATTGTTTGCTGTGCTACAGTACACGTTTCCAATGGGATTTGCGCATTTTATCAAAAATTCGTATGGCATCGCCTTTAAAATCCCCACATATCTCAGAAAATAAAATAAATTGCTGCCTAGAAATTTAACCATAATAGAGTAGGACTTGTACTTTCATTTTCTGCAAAAATCTCAAAATCGATATTTTGATCAAAATTGACTGATACGACGGTTCGGATGAACGCGGACGAATTATAGATTCATGATGCACATTGTAGAATATGCAAAGTTCTGTTACAGATAAAGGGGTATTGTTGAATTGAAGATAAGGCGACCGTCGGATAGTTTCCGCGCGAAAGACACTGTTTTATCGCTTGAGGAGCACATAAAAATAGGGCCGTGTTATCATAGAAAAAGATGGAGAGGGTTTACTTTTGCCACCCCCGAGGGCAATAAGGTGAGAGGCCAAATGCCCCCTTTAGGCACATAATGTTCCTCTTCATTGAACAGAGTATTCTCTTTAGGCTACCACGTGCCCCGTCAGGGGCAAAAATACATAGAATTAAAAATAACAAAAAGAAAAGAAAATCACTTTCAGTGACGAATGCGTTTATTTCAAAAAAAGTTTCACTTCATTCCGTATGGGCACAAACTATAGGAAGGCACATTTAATCTGGAAAACAGGGCAATATTTTGCCTGCAAGTAAAAATGTGGGGGGGGGACAGGGGGAGGTTAGTGGGGCAAACCATAGGGAGGTTGATGATGGTCCAAGTTACCCTTTCGCTACAAAATGTTCGTTGAAACATTACCAATTTTGGTGTCGTTTTCCGTTATTTCCGAAGGTTCGGTTATCCGAAGTTCGAATACTCAGAAGTTCGTTATTCCGCAAGGTTCCTTATTGCCGAATTTCGTTTATTCTCGAAGTCCGTTAGTTCCGAAAATCGAAATAATGGTTTTGTAGTTTCCGAATGTGTTGGGTTGGGGAGGTCTGTTAGTTCCGAAAACGAAATAAGTGTTCTTAGTTCCGAAGGTTCGTTATTCCGAAATCTGAGGAAAGGTTCGTTTTTCACCGAAGGTTTTTCGTTTAGTTCTCCCGAAAACGAATAGGTTTCGTTTATTCCGAGTTCGTCTTAATTTTTGTTTCCGAAAATGCGAAAAAGTCTCGTTAGTCTTTCCGAAATGCATAAAATTTTTTCGTTCGCACTTTTAATATGCTTGTCATTGCCTTGTTCGACTGAGATACTAATATCAGCTCAAATCTAGGCTGAAATGGAGTCTTTAATAATATCCATGTTTTTAAGTCGAATATACAAACATTCATTCAGATCAGGACCATCTTGAGGGCGCGTTTTGATTTGAACTATAATTGCATTAAAAAAAGTGCTCTGTAAAAATGTCTCCGTTTTATGGTCGAGTTATACGAATGCTTTTCTGCTCGCGCTACGCACTCGCACTTTATTTTGATTTGTGAAGTACTTATCTATTCATGTATTCATAAAGTTCTCATAAATTATCACATTTTACACAGGTCTGTTGCAAAATATCTTATCAGCTAGCGCAGCGGCGCTTCTTCGCAATTTTTGATTAGTGAAGATCTGTATATCTTCTCTATTATGTATTAACAAACTACTCTTCAATCCCCTTTTCATGACAGTTAATTCAAAAATCATCGGCTCGTTGCGAGCGCAAAAATTTAATGTTAAAATATATTAACAGCCATGGCTTCTATCTATTAATTAGCACAGTGCTTAAAATGCCTCCAGAGTTTTCAGGCCTCTAATCTAACAAATTTCTCGTGCGCTCTCATTAGGCCTATTATTATGTCTTAATGTAGATAATATCCTTCCAATGAATTTCCTATTAATCGCTTAAATGCCCCTTTTTCAGTATCGAATATTAATAATATTATTTCAGTCTCGCGTGATTTGGATAGTAGGAATTGGAAAGATAGTTTATCCATTTCATTATTTGATGAAAAATGTGCTTTGAATTCCCGTAGCTCTAGGTCCCCTCCCTCAAAAAATAAAAAATTCAGCTCAGGCTGCTCGCGCTCGCATTTCAAGTGGATCCATATCCTGCTTTTCAAACCTAATTTTTCTCTATACATAGTGTTGAATAAAATAAGTTTTTAAAGTGACTCCCTTTCCACATTTCAGAAAAATATATAGAAAAATTTCTAGCTCGTTCTGCGCCTGTTTCGGCGCTCGCATTTATCATTTTGTAGGATAGATACCTCATCTCTTTGTCCGTGATTTACATAAATATGTAGTAAGTTTAACAGTTTTTAGGTCTAAACTCAAATTTTTGGCGCTCCTATCAATTGTTTTAGGTAACGTACCTATCCTGTGGCATGATTACCTAAACGTGCTTAGAGTCCAGTTTTTAGTCGGAATATATCAAAACAATTTTCAGCTCGCGTTCCTCGTCGCTTTCGCATTATTTTGATGTTGAAACATGTATCGTTCTTCATGGGTAACTGCAAACCTGTCCTAACAGATCCCTTTTCGATCCGTGCCAGTATATTTAAACAAATAAATGTATATATCATATATCATACACATATAAATTTAATGCGATAATTAAGTGTGTCTTGTGCCTCCCCCCTCCTCATTCCAAAAAATAATTCTGGTTTCGATTGGCTGTGCGGATTGGCTGTTTGCCCGACCCCCCCCCTCAGCCCAAAAAGGGGGATCGAGCCCCTGTTTGAGGTCTTAATCGCTCCTATTCTGGTCCGAACAATCCCCCAACCCCCCCCCGCCGCAGAGCGACATTTTTTTAGGTTTGTAATTGGTAAACATTTAATCAAGAATGCATCTTTTAGTAGAAATTTTGAACTTGGACAAAACGCACCAATACTCGATCCCCCAGCGAAATTTACAGGTCTGGCAATGAGAGATAAACATGATATCGATTCTTGCATGAACATGAACTAGCCCATAAGCCTATGATCACCCCTTTGAAAGAATTCTGCGTATTTAATCGCCCCTGGTAATGACAGATCAGCCCCTTCCCACCATCATAATATTGAACAGCAACGGTGATTCTACCCCCCCCCCTCCACCATGTCTGCTCCTTCCGGTTTTCCCAGCTTCGCCACAGATTATTTCAGTTTCGGACTAACGAACCTTATTTCATTTTCGGACTAACGAACCTTATTTCGTTTTCGGATTAACGAACCTTCGGAGTAACGAACCTTATTTCGTTTTCGGATTAACGAACCTTCGGAATAACGAACCCTATTTTATTTTCGGATTAACGAACCTTCGGAATAACGAACCCTATTTTATTTTCGGATTAACGAACCTTCGGAATAACGAGCCTTATTTCGTTTCGGATTAACGAACCTTCGGAATAACAAACCCTAATTTATTTTCGGATTAA
>JZLH01S0403606.1:51587-67536 GCA_001188425.1 Eucidaris tribuloides | reverse complement strand
TTAGTCAGCTTGCCTCTTTGTACATGGTAAATGATAGGATATATGTTAAGGAGAATCTGGAGTACTTGTTGATGATGGAAATAACCTTTCATCATAATTCCACACTTCATAGTTTTCAGGTGGAAGTATATAATGTGGAACTAACTTTGCATGTAATAAATAGTTGCAGGATTGGCAGTTTTAACAAGTGAAGTTTCCTTCAAATAACCCTCAGTTGCAATGGCAACAATTAACATTGTCCCATTATAATATTGATTTCTGTGTTAGTACTTTGTCAGCAGTGGGGATTGGTGTAACAGATATGTCCAAAACAAAGTGTTCTGTTGTTTTGCAGTGGGGATCCTTCTATTATTTTAAACTACTCTCGTCGCTGTAGCTATAAGGGATATTTTCGAGAATACCATCTGTTCACAGAAGGTTTGAAAACAGTTTTAAATAGACTGATATCAAAATTACATACATGCATGTTGTCTGAAAGTACACAATCTTATAATTTAATGTGCATGTTTATGTTCATTCATTTCACAGGCAAGAAGCATGCATGCTAATACAAATGAAACAAAAATTGGAAATTAATATGTGAATAATCTACTCTGTTAGATGCCTGGAAATATGGAACTATTTCATATTCACTCATCTGCTGCACTTTAGCTGATACAGAAATCAGGGGGCTTTAATGTTGAAAATACTCCAAACAATATGTGTTGTATCAAAAGCCCATCAAGATATTCATGTGAAGTACATTGAATGTGTGCATATGGTTTAATGACATGTGTGAGAGTTGAAAGCTTGTGGGCAGGCTAGTTTGCAAACAGGCTTGTATTGTGGATAATTAAGCTTGCAGGATTTCAAATATTCAAATTAGGACAAACTATATTGAAAAGCTTGCTTGCAATCTTGTCCTACAAGCTTGCAAGCTTGCAATCTTTTCCTGCAAGCTTGCTAGCTTGCCTGCAATCTTGTCCTGCAAGCTTGCAAGCTTGCCTGCAATCTTGTCCTGCAAGCTTGCAAGCTTGCCTGCAATCTTGTCCTGCAAGCTTGCAAGCTTGCCTGCAATCTTGTCCTGCAAGCTTGCAGCTCATTTAAATATTTGAAACATGCAACCTCGCGTGCAAAGTTGCATGCAAAGTTGCTCGCAAGCTTGTACACAAGCTTGCATACAAGCTTGCGACACAAGCTTGCAAACAAGCTTGCGTGAATTTCTATGAGGGAAGGGTTAAAATTATCTAAATCTTGAATGAAGTAAACAGTTTTACTATGATAATTTTATGTTCAAACTATTACAGACTGCTGTCAATGCAAAGTTTGTTTTGTAGTTAATCTTTGTCACACACTCTTCCCAATTAAACTAACAAATTACTACTTCTACTATATGTACAGTACTCGTGTAATAATTACTACTGACATTATTGCCTACAATAACAGCAACAACAATAACAATACATGCAGCAGGCTCTAGTACTACTCATGCCTGATTATTGTGCATTAACTGTAAAAACAATAGCAATTTAAATGGTAAAAGATCAGCATGGAAGTTCTCTTGTACGTATGAACTGTGAACTTCATCCTATTCCCAGTGGTCTGGAGTTGTACGTGGAGGCCTTTCTTCGTTCTACTTCATCCTGAACTTCTACCACCTTGGCAGCAGTCCCATTTCTCTGGGAGCCCCTTTATTGTGAAATTCCATCCGACCAAATACATCGCTAAATGTAATAAACGCCTCTGATGTGAGAGCATGCCATGTATGCCTGTTAATAATATGCCGTTGTGTGTTCCCCATAACAATTATCAATATACATCCATGTAGTTCGGATTTGACTCAGTAACTTCATGATTGCAGAATGCAGATTTGAAGGATGCTCATGCCTGACTGAGAGACTACTGTGTCCACAGATGTACAAAACTGCAAGGACGCAGCCTCACAGCATTTTTCAAGTTCAGATACTTCAGTATAACAGTGGCTATAATTCATTACAGAGTAGTATCCCGAGAATGATTTCTAATTTTCTATAGAAGTGCATCATATCTTTTCAATTCAAATGGATGAAAAAGTAACAAAATAGACTTACAGTTCTCTGCAAAAGAAGAAGTAGTCTAAGCAAATAAACAGAATCCTCATTTAAAAAATAAACAATTGTACAAGATCCATATTTTGTTATATTTTTTCATATTTTTAAAATATTTTGTAGGCTGTGGCCAAGTGGCAACTGCCCACATCATGGGCATAAACTCCTGGCATTAAGGTCCAGACTCCATGTTTACATGTACCCCATTCCCTAATTCAATCATTGTAATAATTAACAAACTAAATTTATAGGTCTTCATTCACTGTGGACAGTGTGGAGGTACCACGTGATAAAGCCACAATAATTGTAACACAAGAGTAGAAAAATGCCGATATTTACACAGAATACATTCTCAACAATGACTACAATTACTTTCAGTCAGAATACTGATAAGATTCACACCTTTTTTTCACCCCCAGCGCAACATCAAAACACTGCTCCATACAAACTATTTCGCATTATGTTGTTGCAACCAGCCAACAAAAAGCAATACGATGTCCTCCCCCGCTTTGTTTAACAAACACTAGCTGGATGAAGTCGTTTAAAAGAAGCTATACCCCATTCTTCACCCACCGAAAAACTCATTTCTTTTTCGCACCTCGTCAACGGCCGACCACCTACCATGCGCAGTGATCTGCGGATCGTAATTACGCCCGGTCTGCGGAGTCTCTTTGCTCGCCTTTTCATCCCGTTGGGGGAATAATGGGCCAGGATACAACAGGGGAGACCGCTGGCCCAGGGATCCTATAATTACCGCCTCAATTAAAGTTGGAAACACCTACAGAACACAAATCCCTGGCCATTGTGCGGAATGCCTCAAGATATCTATAGAAAACGACCGGCCCAGTCAATACGGGAAATCCTCTCCCGAATCAATAGCCTTCCACGGAATAGCACAACATGGACTCATCTTTTTTTTTTTCCCCCTCGACTATTGGTTGGTGGGTATGAGCATGTATAATGTACAGGTACAGGTACACTGCAGGAACAAGTATCAATAACACGTGTGTACAGAACTTCATAGTAGTGTATGCATGTACAGTGTGTAAGTCATTCTAACTGTAGACCAAAGATTTAGTTCTTATGCTTGTACACCACATTGTTTTTTTTTGGGGGGGGGTCTTTCACTCCCTACCCCCCCCCCAACCCACCATTTCACCATTAGTGTCATACTGTGAATGAAAGCTAAGTTCAAAGAATACCTGACACTGAGGATTAAATGTATCAGTGTCACAGTGAGATCAACGCACTTTCATTTCTTTGCAGTACATCTATGATGAGTTTCATTTATCTTGTCTTTGCCTTTGCACAAGAATGCTGTAATTTAACAATCATAATAGTTTTTGCCAATAAATTTAGACTAGAAAAGCTAACAAATGGCCATAATGCTTGAACATCATCTATAAAATAGTTACCAGTATCAATGGTGCAATAAGAAAAACAAGATTCAAAGAAAATATCAAAATACCAATCGTCATTATTATCCCCTCAGAATTAATTCAGTTTGATTATAAATGGTGTACTCCACTTTTAGTCAAGAATGTATTTCCCTACATCTACCATACTGTAAACATATTCAACTCATTTTCCATGAACTCTGAGAAAAATAAATGACATGGAAAAATCTGATGACCTGCAAAGATTTACATATTCGGGAAATTAGAAAAATCATGCATGACATCAGCAATATTGTGACATTTACATATTATGTGCAACCCTTCATTTCTTAACGTAAAATAGCAACAAAAATTTAATTTTCTTGGATGAAAATGCATACGTACGTACTTACTCTGCAAAACAGACAGGTACATAGAACATGCAAGTCGGAACATTGAACATAATTCATTACACAAAAACAAAAAAAATGTTTCTTCAAAGAAAATGATAATTCAGTAGCCAATACACAAAAACAAAGAAAATGTTTCTTCAAAGAAAATGATAATTCAGTAGCCATTATGTAAGTTTGCAAACAAAACAAAATGGAAGTTTGCTATCATAAAGTGATATGTTGCCATTTTGTAATGATCAAAGTTTTGAATACAGCCTAACTTTTATCAAACTATTATTGATACATCTACCTGAATTTTCTGCTTCTAGTCTACACGAGTATCAACCTGGAATTTAACAATACTTGAGAGTTGAGACTATGGGACTGTTCAAGCGCTTTTGGAAGCGAACCGTACCGTACCATACCGTGCCAACCCAATGCGAACAGTGCCAGAGTGGTTCACTTGCGAGTGTTCAGGCAAACATGTGGGAAGCGTGCCTCCGAGGTACCAATTTGGTACGCTTTACTCTCTAATCTGAGGGAATTACATGTTGAAGTATTGCGGAATGCGTTCAGGTGCTTAGCACGGTACGGTACGGTTCGCCTTGGCACGCTTTAGACCACATCTGGAGGTGGTCCTCCCTGGCACGCTTCTGGAGCGGTATGGTACGGTACGCTTTTGGCACGCTTTAGACCACATCGGGAGGTGGTCCTCCCTGGCACGCTTCTGGAGTGGTACGGTACGGTACGGTTCGCTTTAGGAGAGCGCTTGAACAGGCCCTATGTTATCTCTCACTTTATTTTTCAGTTCACACCGACAAATTTTGTCTCTACAGTACCTGTCTTTATTGTCTTCTACAGTGTACTTGTAAATAATTGTGTACTCCATGTTTGCATTATGGGTGGGCTTAGATTCTCCCCTTGCCTGCTTTGATTTTATCAAAGATTTGTTTGTAAAATGGGAAAAGCATGCACATTTTTTGTGTATTTGTTGAATATTCACTGTTTCAAAACATACTGCTTTACAAAATTCACATGTACTTTAATTCATATATATTTCATTTCAAATTTCATTGTTTTTATTTTCAAAATTTTAAATTCTTTATATCACTTTTTAAATGTTATCTCAACACAACAAAAATAAGTTCCGATATGAGAATAAAACTTTGTTTTCTCATTAGTACACTAGTAATATTTATCAAAATTACTGGACAGAAAGTAATTTACTTACATCACAATGCAAATTTCTCACATTTGTATGGAGCATCAACTTTTTCCATTTAGAACTACACCAAGTTCAAACATAAGGAAATCTAGATATAATTAACTTTACGACAAATATTAACATCAAAGTAAATTACAATAAATACAAGATCACAGTGACTAAAATCACTTCTGTTGGTGGTAAAATAGACAAATAAATATGTCACATAACTTAATAACTTGATAGTTTTTAAGGTCCGAAATGGACAATGAGGGGCTACAGAACTAGAGCTGCAGTCAAACGGATAGCCATTGGGTACCCGACATAAAATTCAACTTATGGGACTACACATTGTCAATACAAAAATAGTTGAAAATAAGACAGAATTTGCAGCTATTAGTGGCCAAAATACCACTTCATAATATTTCCTCCAAATGTGCTCTTACCTTTGTAGGCACAATGTTAATTCCTAGAATTTTGCTGTTTAAATTGTGATTTCTCTACTCATATTCCACTGTTTTCCATGCCTGCAAACTGCCATTATGGATTTTGGAATGTGGAATTTTCTGGCAGGAACTATCCTCTACACTATCGCTATCACGATCGCGATCGTTTGCACTATCGCTATCATATCGCGACAGTCCAGACAACTCACGATAACATAGGTCTGTCAATTTCTTTGGGGAAAAGGTGGAGGGGAAAATCATTAATAAAGAAAATACACATCGTGAATGGAAAGAGGGAATATTTCAAAAATGATTTAGTCATACATGTAAGTTAATCAACAAATAATGCAAATATTGCCATTTTTCTCTGCATTTTGCCCCTCATCATAGTGGGGATTTTTGCACAGCAGTGTAGTTCCATGTATTGAAAAGTTTGTTATATCTTAATTGTCTTTTTCTGCCGATCCCGATATCACAATACTGGAAATATTGCAGGCTTGTACAGAACATTGATTTATAGAATGAGCTTCGATCAAGAAAGTAATGACACATCAAAATTCTAACAAATAGTTCATATTTAAATGGAAATTTAAGACTGGAAAAACAAGGTGTACATAACAGTCAAGAGTTTAGTTTCCTTTTTTCCTTACTAATTGAAGAAACCACCCCATCTGATTACTGTTTGTGATTACCTGTTCAACTGTGGCTGAAATTTTTTCACACAGATGCCCCATTTTCCTTGAAATTATACAACCCAGAGGTCGTGAATAAGAAAGCCTGGACAAGACACAGTCCAACCTCTACTGAAGCCCCAACCATTTCTGGTAAACAAGACCCTTATTTCTTTCCACACAGAGGTGCTACAGACCTTTCGCCCAGTGCTATCAATTTTAACATTCCTTCATGAAAACCGTAATTTTGAAAAGTTCCAATTCTTCCGTTGTGACGACGATTGCGCACAAAGGAGGAGAAGAAGTACGTATAATAGCGTGGGGAAAAAACACCGTTGTTGGCGAGAGTAAAACAAACTAAATCCCTTCTTCGGGAAGGCGTGCTAAAAGGGATGGGAGAATGGGAGAGCAGGGCGGTCTGAATGTGGTTGGTTAGCCCAGTCGTCTGGATAAATGGCATTGTGAATGCCGAACAAGAGACGCGAAGCCGATGAATGGCGTAATACAAGGCTAGATCTGGTGAAGGGTCGTCGTTACAATAGGGGCTGAACACCTCCATGGCTTGCTTGGCATTCCAGGGAACAACTGGCTAGCTTCTCAACAAATAAAGCCAGGATGGGGTGCCACAGTTCGGACCGTTGGAATTTTTTCTTGCTCTTTTTTTTTAACTGCTTGGTCCCCACTGTCAGTGGCAGTACACGCAAAAAGTAAGTCACTGGTAACTGCTCAGCACACATGAAGTTTGACAAGAGATTCTGCAAGTCTCCATACATATACATATATGTACACAGGAAAACAAAAATCAATATGCCTGTTTTATCTGCATGTAAGAGGGGCACATCAAAATTCAAAACCACTCAAAAAATATATTTAACTTCTACTAGCAACACTAAATCACAAAATACTGTAACTAAACTTTGTATAAAATTGTACATATATTTATGTAACCTGAATGATCCAGTATCAGTAAAATGTTTTTCAAAAAAATATCTTTTTACAATGTATTTATAACATAATTTCGAATGCCTTAAAAAGAAATTTATAACCCTCCGACCAGAAAATTATTTGTACTGCAACTTGAAGCCCATAAATCGGAAAAGCTACATGTACATGTATGTATTTTATGTTAATAATAGCCCTTACCAGATAAAGCATTGAGTCATGACCTTCTACATGAAGTTATCATAATAACCCACGAGAAGAGGAATTTATAAATTAGATGACCAATTGAGAGAACTGGCAATATATATGTACATAATTGTGAAATTCTGGACAATACTGCGCTTCAAATCAACAAACAATTCATAATACCTAACCTTCTTCTTATTAATGCCATTTTAATGATAAACTTTTGAAAGTATTTTATCAACATGTCCCAGTTTCAACCACACATAACTAATCACTTTGACTTTCCCCAAATGACCAATCCGAAATTCCTTGACCGAATGTGACCACAGGCATGCAATGTTAGAGCCTCGCTGACCGCACAGCCAAAAGAAAATCAGCCGTAACCTTTTCAAATATATCTGGACTTTAGCCGCAAGTCACAGCTAATGGAAATAGTAACCCTTCTGGCTGGCATTGGGCAATGAAAATCTCTGAATATGCTTCTTTGATGGAGACAAAAGATATTGACCATTTTGTAAAAGGGCTGGATTTAGAGAGGATTTAGGTGGAAACGTCTAAGCTGTAGTTACTGTGTTTACATAGAACAGATTATAGCTTGTAACATTTTGCAAAGTTAAGGTTACTAAAGTTACATAATCATGGAGGTTATTGTGAAAGCTGAGAAGAAAGTGGGCCACCTACTGTAGGTCTGCTCCATAACCCTAGTAAGAAGATCAGTATGAACATGATCTGCAATTTCTGTACAGCTACAGTAGAAGTGAAAACTGGCATGAATTCTTGTCAGCCCATGTTATAACAGAAACAGAGGACTGACTTCAACCAAGAATCATTTTATTCAAATGTGTTGACAGTTTGAGGAGGACTTCAGGATGGTGGAATAAGAACAACCTAAACCAAACTGAAACTACTAAACATTAATCAAGTTACATGTACATGTACATGATGTGAAACTTTCAGAAAAATCAGACAAATAAGTATGAATTTCTGAGAGTTCCAGAGATCATTACAATATTGGAAACTAGTGTTGCACGACTAAGTCGCCAAAAGTCGGAGTCGTGACTATCATCGAGGAGTTGCGACTCCGACTTGAGAAATGCCAGAATCGACTCCATAATCACATATGTATGCCATATAAACCAGTCAAAACATCGATGACAATGTTTGGGACTATGGTAGAAAGTCAGTTTTTGAATGATCGTAATCACAGTTGAAACAACACAAGTTCAAAAATAATTTTCAAAATGAACTTATCATTATCATTGGTAATGAAATTGGACATCAATGGACTGGTTTCGCATCAAAATCACTGAAATCATAGGAGGAGAACACTAAACAGTCATTGTATAGGATGTAGTGTGCTTCTTTTTACCTATTAATCATACCAACAGAACCGAATGCCAAGAGTCGGCAAATAGTCGGAGTCGCGACTGTTGATCGGCGACTAGTCGACTCTCAAAAATCCTGGATCGTGCAACATATGAAACGTATCAAGCAGTGTGAGCATTTGATTTGTACTGTAGGCCTACACAAAAGCAGGGTTGGGAAAAAATTGTGCCAACCCTGCACAAAAGTACCAAAATATTAGGCTTACTAAATTTCATTTTCTTGCATATTTATGCCTGGACACACTGACTTCATGTAGGATTGTTCATACAAACTGTAACAATATTGTTGCAAATTTGTAGGCCTAATGACAACAAAAGAAGTTTCAAAAATTAATAACAACATTATTTGTATTCGACTAATTTTCTCAAACTTTCACCACTGTGTTTCTCTAATATTTTTGCTTGTAAATTTAATTTTCTATTCAAAGCAACTTGCTACAGTATGTATATGGAGATTCCCTTTTAAGTGACAGGCTAACATTGTGGAGCTTCAATTTAAAAAATTGTCAAACTTTGATATCTGAGCTACATAGTAGTGTTCATATGGACAAATAAACACCCTAGAATACAAAAGTTTGGAAAGTTACACTGCCAATGGCAAGTTATACATGAATAAACAATAAAACTTGGGGTGAGTTTTATTAAAGTGATAGGCTAACATTGTGGAGCTTCAATTTAAAAAATTGTCCAACTTTGATATCTGAACTACATAGTACATGTAGTGTTCAAATGGAAAAATAAACACCCTAGAATACAAAAGTTTGGAAAGTTACACTGCCAATGGCAAGTTATACATGAATAAACAATAAAACTTGGGGCGAGTTTTATTAACCTAGGTGTACACACAGTAAGTCTATGGGAGGAAATGGGCAAGTGAATCTGGTCAACTTACGATTTTCACTTTTTTAAAGCACTAAATAATCTATTTTGAAATACAATTTTTTCAGGGCTTCATTTTTAGACCTCATCAAAGACTCTGGTAGCATGGGGAATCATGCGGCTCAGATTTTTTTAACTGTGGTAAATGTTAGCCAATACCTTTAACCTAGGTGTACACACAGTAAGTCTATGGGAGGAAATGGGCAAGTGAATCTGGTCAACTTACGACTTTCACTTTTTAAAGCACTAAATAATCATTTTGAAATACAATTTTTTTCAGGGCTTCATTTTTAGGCCTCATCAAAGACACTGGTAGCATGGAGAATCATGCGGCTCAGTATTTTCTTAACTGTGGTAAATGTTAGCCAATACCTTTAAAGTCTGCCCCCCCCCCCCCCAAAAAAAATGCTACAGTCACAGCTCACTACCAACAGAACACACACTGTAGCCATGAGGGCGGTGAGATAACAAGATTACATGTAGATAGGGCCTACACATTATGAATGGGATTATGTTCCACAGAAAAAGTGTTATTTTTGTATCAAATCAACTGGATGACCTCAATAACAAAAGCAGTGTGGAATTAAGGTTAGTCTTGATTCCAAACCCAGGAATATTTCTATAAAATATCGAAAAACCAAATTACAGTATACATGTAGCATAAATCAAGCAAACAAAGTATACCTGCACTACCTTTTACTTTCCAGTGTTGTCAGTAGGCATACAGTATGCATATTTTGTACAATTGTGATGTACATGTACAGCTGTCTTCAAACGCTATACGATATCAAACTTTTAGACAGTAAGTTGGAAATAATGTAACTGTACCTGTACACACACAAAAAAACCCACCAAACTCATTTCATCCAGCAAGAAATTAACATCATTCCATATTGACATTCTCATTCATTCACTAGAAACAAAAAATTACATTTGCAGTAATATTCAAAACACTTCATCAGCGACAATTAACAATTATAATTAAACCTTCCACCACATAAAATTTATGTTTGATCAAACATAACTATTCCCAGATCTAGAGTCTTGATGAAGACTACCCTAGGACCACATGGCAAGCTCCAGCTCTGATTAGACTGTAACTTGAGAGGAGACAGGAGGTCAATATTCTAGCAACTGTTACTACTTAGTTATGTAATAGGGGCATTACATTCCTCTCTCCAAAAACACAGGCAAAGTCTTTGATAACTTTCAGGGTTCTTGTCAGAAAAATGAGAGCATCAACCTTCTTTGTTTCTTTCAAGCTACATTGGGGAATGTTTGTATGGCCATGTTGGTTGACCTTGGCTACCCAGAAATAGGACCTGGCAGTAATTCCAATAACCATGGTCTAGTGTAGGGCTTGTACAGTGGAACTTCTGATTTATGGTCAAATGTTTGATGCCACCTCTGAATACATTTAAAGGGAAATGACAAGATTGGAATAAGTCCTAAATTAAAGACACAAATGCTCCCAGAATCAAGTATGCTATTTAAAGCATCTGCTGTGAAAATTTCAGGCCTACATTTCCTCTTTTTTGTACAACTTATCATCAGACAATGCTGTGAGGAAGAAATTTGTTGTGTAGGTTCTTATGAAGAAACTATCTGAAGCAAATGAATGCTAGAGTCGAGAAAAGTTTGCAAATGCATAAATATCCAACTCTTCCCAATAACATTTTGGGGTGGTTCAATATGGCTAACATGTAGGCCTATAGTGCTCACCAACTAACCAATCAGTTGTCAGGCAGGCACAAATAATGGACACAATCTATACTACAGTAGGCATATTTTATCAGGATTATATGGTTGTTATTCTAAAAATCTGGCAAGAGATAAACAAAAATATTCACAAGCATCTGGAAGACCATGGTCTCCTTGTATTTTAGTTTAAAAAGGCCTGTTGGCCATCAGGGCTGGCATCTCTCCTCACACCCCTATGAAAATAAACTCTCCTGAGGCCCAAGCTGCTGTTAACAGCCCCTGCAGGCATTGCAACCAGATGCCAATACCAGAACATCCTATTATCGTCCCATGGGAGTGTTCTCGTACCACAGTACTGGTGGGTTAGAAAATGTGGGTTAAAAGATAATATTTTGGAACCCAAGTCCTACGATTCTATCACATCTGAATTTCAAACTCCATTACAAACATATTATGTGCAATAATTACGATCAAACAGTGTTTATTTGCATGTACCAATTTACAAGATACTCAAAGCGCAAGTTTAGTTTGGGCGATTTTTCTTTTATTTGAAAGCTTTATGCCCAAAGGTCATATCACACCAATAACAGATTCTGAATGTCTAAAGTTTTTTGGTAATAACTGAAAATCAAATACAGAAAAAAATCGTCAAAACTAAACTTGTGCTTTAATGAATTCAGGCCCATAGGTCTAATGTACATGTACATGTAGCTACAGTGCAGAGACTAATAAGTTCCTGGCACTGCATGTTGAGCACTTTTTTCAAAAGTATGATTGCTATACAAATTGGCAGGTGTGATATGGTACATTGAACTGATTATTAAACATTTGTCCATGGGCTGTATGTGAATTGTGATTGCTAGTCAAACTGGAAAACTATCCTTGCAGTACATGTATACTCAATTTTGTTTTACAATGTCCAAAATTATGCAGTACTTCAACAGCAGTTATTCCATAGATGCTTCGGGTGAAGAATGTACCACCTTGTACAGAATTATACAGTGTACAGATTCATATTTTAGTGTACTTTCTTGTAAAATGTACATTGCAAAGTAAGAGTAAAACTGACTCAGTGGCCTACCTGGATACAAGTTTTGATGGCATTAATTTATTCTGTGTATGGCTATAACATAAATTGTCAACTTCATCATAATTTTTGTTCAGCTTGAGCAACAAGAAACCAAAATTTATTCAAAATAGGAATGGGAGAGGATAAAATCAGAGAACTGCTGTAAAGTGGAGGAGCAGGTACACACACAGCTGTAGGCATTGTTTTTCCAAGCTGGAAGGAGAGAGGCAACTAGCATAAACACAGGTTTAATGATGCTAGGGATTTTATCACAGGTTTTTATGAGGCAGAGGATTTGGGGAAGAGGAGTAGGGTAAAGGAGATGGGGTGGGGAAGTACATGTAGGTTGGGGAGACTGCCAGCAAAGTCAACACAGCCAAAGATTTGATGACAAAACAAAGAACAGAAGGCTTGTTGTCTCGGAAACCATAACTCATATGATGATAATGATTCCTAGTTTAGGCACTGCCAGAGGTTGACAGTACTGTACATGGTGGAACAGGTAAATATCAGAATACCACCATACAAAAGTGAGAGCTTGTACAGTACACTGTGGTACAGTGACATCTGTAGTCATAAACACAGAAAGAAGTTCCAGTGTATTAGCAATTCCTTGCAGAAAGGGTTGAAAAACCCTTTCCAGATATCATAGCTGCCAACCTCCCGACATGAAAAATCTTACTGATACAGATAAAAAATCTTACTTTTAATGAAAATTGAAGGCAAAAATCTTGTACTACATGTATGTCAAAATTAAATTGCATAACTATACTGCACATTCTTCAAAAAATCTTATTTTTGTATCAGAAAATATTATTCTGTGGATTTGGATGATGAAAAATCTACTAAATCTGATATCTTACTGGTTGGCAGGTATTTTCAGAACTTTCACTTCACTTCATTTTGCAGACACTTTGCTCCATTCTGAAAGAAAATTGAGGTGTAGAAGTAGTTGTTGAAAGAGGTTTCAGAGATTAACCATCATTTCATTACAAAATGTCATTTGTGTAGTAATATTCTGATCATGGCCACCATTAGTAATATGTAGTAGGCCTACAATGAATGGTTCCCAAGAAAATACCACTGCTCAAAATGTATTTAGTCCCCAACCTGCATACTCTGGTTTCTCTCATACTGTCCTCCTCCTAGTAGGCCCTACCACCTGAAATTACACGAACAATCCTCTTCAAAGCAGGTCAGTGGGGTTTAAAAATGTTTTGTAATGCACAGAATGTGTTTTCCTGTCACCTGATAGGACTCTTCTGAAAAATGTTCCCTCTCTCACGGAGTGAAATACAGGGAGTGAAATACATACAGCCATGACATCAACTGTAGTTGAACTCCCAAGTAACATCTTGTTATGAAATCGGAAACCGAACTTCACTTTCTAGGCAGCCATCACGGAGGTTTCTCCTCCTTTCCCTGCTTTGTTCTACCGTCACAAGCCTGGCATACCAAAGGTCGTAAGGAAATAACAGAATTTCGCAGACCCCGGAATTACTATGGAAGAACAGCGGGACCACACAGACACCGGTCTATAACATCACCAGTGTGAAGGTGCTGAAAGATATCCAGACTTGAACATGGTAGAGAGGGGAAAAAATCGTGATGAAAAGTTCTTGCTATTCCAGCCCTACGCATTTGGAATCCATGGTTTCTGTTCGAGAACAGAGACCGAAATATTTGCACTCTAGCCAACTTTGGAAGTAGAATTACAGGCAAACATCTGTTGTCCACTGTCAGCAGTCTTTCATTTCAATTTCAAGAAAAAGTAATTCAGTACCAAGCAGACCTACAATGAAAATTGATCATTAAATTATTACAAAAAGGAACATTCAAGTATGTCTGAACTTACATGTAGATTTAGGCCTACATGTACTAAAATAGAGGACTAATTCTAAACACGGTTGGACACATTATATACATACTTGATACTTGTGGAACAAATTGGACAGCATTCAACCCATTCACTTTCAAATGTGCTCAATACTGTTCATCTGTAGCTGTTATCTTCTCTTCTACAGTACTTAAACGGAAATATAATTTAACTGACAATTTTAAAAGGTGCATGGTTGTTAAAAAATTAAAGGGCCAAAATTTAGTGAATTCCGATTCCTGCATATCCAAATGTATTGAACATTTACCACTTGAAAATGTTATACAAGTAAAGTCAGTCTAGAACTAAAAGGCTCATCCATCAATACATGAACATGGCTCAGACAGAACAAGTAGTTTCCTTTTTTCCAACCACGTCATATAAATTGTTTGTCTTTTATCATTTATCTAGGCCATGCACTTTGTTTTGCTTGTAAAGCAAAATGGCTTCTCAGTTTCTCCTGAATAACAGGGGATTAAACAAGCTACAGTAAATCAACGGAGGAGAAGAAAAAGGCAGGCCATTCCATTTAACAACGTGAACCATTTGTCAACCTCCGTTCTGTGGTTTCTGCACGGTGCTTCTTGTATTCCGGCCCCAAATTCTGAATGTTTACCGAAGAGAAAGCGAGTTAAAACGAGATACAAGAGACTGGGAGACAAGGAAAGAAAAAAGAATCCCACCCCCAGAGTTGAAAGAGGACATTGACTGCAAAAGATTACCAGAGAATAATGCACATAAATGACGCTAGCACGAAATGGGTTCACACTGGAGAACAAAGGTGGTCCTGAAGAGCATCCTGAAAGGAACTTGGGTGTAAGTGGCTTACAATTCCAATGGGATTGGGGGAGACATTGGGGAGATGCTGGGAGAGACAATGGGGAACACTGGTAGGAGAAGTGCTGGTGAAATTCAGGTACATACCGGTCTGAAAGTAATACTTCCTACCCCTAGTAAAACTCATTACAAGAAAACAAAGGAGTTGCGCTCCTGCGATAACAACAAAATGTTAGTGGGTATCATGAAGAAGGGCGCAATGAATCAAGTTTAGAGGCTTATCATTCCCGGTTAAGATTTGACTTGGAGTGGTATCACTCTGCAGTACAGAAAGAGTGGTGATATGGATAGGGGAAATTCAAGTACCACAAGTGTGTGTGTGTAAAGCTTGAGAATGCATGCACTTGCCTAATACCCCCAAGGTTAACTTGAGGCAGCTTAGCTAAAATAGTCAGAAGTGCACTACCAAGGAGCTTCTCCCACTAAGCTTCTCCCTGGCACTAAAACACATGTACAGCTGTAGGCCTACATGTACATGTATACTACACATGAACACATCACAAAGTTTCACACAAACCAAACATTTTGGTTGCTGGGCTTAAAGATTATGTTAGGGATGTGCAAGTCCATTACTTCCCTTCATTATCAATACCAAACGGTAGTTTAGTACTTACAAATGGTGTGTTGAAAGTCTGAGATCCATACGTCATGAATTTGTTGTTTTATGAGAAAAACTAATAACGACATGTTCAAGGGCGTAGGCTGGTTTGGGCACGGGGAGGTGCATATCTTGGGGAGGTGGAACTAAAGTGACATGGGGAGGTGCACATCTTAGGGAGGTGGAACTAAAGCTGAGTAAATCAGGCGTTGAAAGTAGAAAAAGTGGTGCAAATTTCGTTTTGGTTGCCAGGGGCGGAACTCCTATGGCTCTGCGGGGGGGTGCACGTGCACCCAGTGCACCCCCTAGCCTACGCCCTTG
>JZLH01S0403529.1:4697-20242 GCA_001188425.1 Eucidaris tribuloides | reverse complement strand
GTTCCGTATTTTGGTCAAAACGATGGTCGGGGATTCGTTTCTTACCGTTAGACATAAATGCCGCGAATATTTAGTTCCGTATTTTAGGTCAAAACGATGGTCGGGGATTCGTTTCTTACCTTTTAGACATAAATGCCGCGAATATTTAGTTTCGTATTTTGGTCAAAACGATGGTCGGGGATTCGTTTCTTACCTTTTAGACATAAATGCCGCGAATATTTAGTTTCGTATTTTGGTCAAAACGATGGTTGGGGGTTCGTTTCTTACCCGTCAGACATCAATGTCGCTAGTATTTAGTTCCGTGTAATGGTCATCACAATCATCATCACACTCATCATCACAATCATCACAATCATCATCACAATCATCACAATCATCGAAATCATCACAATCATCACAATCATCATCACAATCTTTATCACAATCATGGAAATCATCACAATCATCGAAATTATCACAATTATCATCACAATCATCACAATCATTATCACAATCATCAAGTGTCCAGAATCATACCGAGTCAAAATGACTATACCGCTTAAGGATTAGGGTGGAAAAAGGAGGACAGTCTAAAACTTTGACTATCACAATCATCACGATCATCACAATCATTATCACAATCATGGAAGTCATCACAATCATCATCACAATCATCATCATAATCATCACAATTATCATCACAATCATCACCATCACAATCATCACAATCATCATCATAATCATCACAATCATCATCACAATCATCACCATCACAATCATCACAATCATCACAATCATCGAAATCATCACAATCATCACAATCATCATCACAATCTTTATCACAATCATGGAAATCATCACAATCATCGAAATTATCACAATTATCATCACAATCATCACAATCATTATCACAATCATCACCATCACAATTATCACAATCATCACAAATCATCACAATCATCACAACCATCTCACAACCATCACAATCACCATCACAATTATCACAATCATCATTACAATCATCACAATCATCATTACGATCATCACAATCACCATCACAATCATCACAATCATCACACTCATTACAACCATCACAATCATCATCACAATCATCATCACACTCATTATCCCAATCATCACAATCAATATCACAATCATCACACTCATTACAACCATCACAATCACCATCACAATTATCACAATCATCACAATCATCACAACCATCACAATCACCAACACAATTATCACAATCATCACAATCATCACAATCATCATAATCATCATTACAATCATCATCACAATCATCATTACGATCATCACAATCATCACAATCATCATTACGATCATCACAATCATCATCACAACCATCACAATCATCACAATCATCACAATCATCACACTCATTACAACCATCACAATCATTATCCCAATCATCACAATCATCATCACAATCATCACACTCATCATCACAATCATCACAATCATCATCACAATCATCACAATCATCATCACAATCATCACAATCATCATCACAATCATCACCATCATCACACTCATTATACCAATCACAATCATCATCACAACCATCACAATCATCATCACAATCATCACAATCATCACAATCATCACAATCATTACAACCATCACAATCATCGCAATCATCACACTCATTATCCCAATCATCACAATCATGATCACAATCATCACAATCATCACAACCATCTTAATCATTATCACACTCATCACCACGATCATCACAATCATTATCACAATCGTCATCACAGTCATCACCACAATCATCATCACAATCATCATCAAAATCATCATCATCATCATCATCACAATCATCATCCATGTTCAAGTTGCATTTTAACCCAGCTTAGCTGGGCTGCATTGCCAACTTGTAAATGGACATCATTATCGTTATTACCATCATAATCCCAATCATCATCCCAATCATAAAGATCACAATCATGATCACAATCTTCATCACAATCATCACGATCATAATAATTATCACAATCATCATCACCATCATCATCACAATCATCATCCATGTTCAAGTTGCATTTTAACCCAGCTCAGCTGTGGGAGTATTCTAGGCTGCAATGCCAACTTGTAAATGGACATCATTATCATTATTACCATCATGATCCCAATCATCATTCAGTCATTGCTGACACATTGTTACCTCGGTTATACAAATATTTTTTTTTTTTTTTTTTTAATTTTTTTTTTTTTTTTTTCTTAATCCTGAGGGCTTTTTTTCTGGACGCCACACTGTCGAATGAAACCAGCCAAGAATGGACAAGAGCCACCATCCTTCGTATGTATACATGTAGTTTATTACTTCTGTTCCATACCTAAATTCTGCTACATCGAATTAATTATAGGTGTATACTTAGACTGTCTCGATTTTTATGCTACTTATCAAAATATTCGTGCGATTTTAATGCACGTGCGCTCTGGATGGACCCACGTAAATGGTCAACATCGAAGATACCTTCACCAGTCACCCAACCATGCAATTGCCCCAATACTAATAGACCAAGTATACATGTAATTTTTGATTTGATATTTTTACAAAGTATGTAGTATTGTCACCGTAGACTTCAGAAGACATCATCTCACTACTAAAATTGTATATGTTAACAGATTGCAACGTTTATTATCAGAGAACATGTAGTGGTGTGCAGCTTACATGAGAAGCTCCGGGTCCCCAACCCCTACC
The DNA here is from genome assembly GCA_001188425.1 of Eucidaris tribuloides. Classification (NCBI taxonomy): domain Eukaryota; kingdom Metazoa; phylum Echinodermata; class Echinoidea; order Cidaroida; family Cidaridae; genus Eucidaris; species Eucidaris tribuloides. The sequence continues at coordinate 17,532 of JZLH01S0403529.1, read as the reverse complement.
TGCATTTCACATTTTGAGTAGTTTCTTACATATGGGCACCGGTTCAGAGCCGAGCAATTCAGAGGCAGTGATAGTCAGATAGGTCTATTAAAGATTAATAGCAAGCAAACGCACATTTGGTGCGTTTAATCAAATAAGGCACTGTTTGTACAACAGGTTACCCTAATTCTTCGTATGCTGATCAAGTTAGCAATATACCACTTCAATTCTAATTACATTTTTATCCAGAGATATTTTAAAGATGAGTGAGCTAAAAGTACACGAGTATATAAAAAAATCTTACAGACGTTGAACATTATACAAAAATAATAATTGCATAACTCTTCTTCGATAATATCGCTCAATGAAACCACCAATACATTTTTCTAGATTCAAATACAAATGCTATGAAAAACTGGTTATGAATATCATATTCCGTATTCATTCTTTCATATTAATTTGATGTAACACATTTCAGGTGTGTAATTGTTACTTCACGCAAGAATCAATTTATTTCTCTTTTGATTTATTACAAGTTATTTATCTGTTCTAATTTGTGTGTTAAGTCCGCTTTTGGGTTCTTTGTCTTTATCCCCACTTTTGGTAAAACTCATGAACAGAAAGGATTACTGTCACTGTTTACTTAGCTAATATATCAAATGGTTTGTCAGGTATTCAGTTACTTTAGTTGTATGCGAGGTGTTCGATCCCTTTTCTGCGATTTGGGGGGCAAAGTACAATAAATGTCCACAATTTTCAAGTGCGCTCTGTCGCAAATGCAATACAGAATTGTGCTGCGCAAACACGCCAAAAAAATTGACATATTTGTATGTTTTAAGAGTATCTTTATGCCACTGTTAATGCGTTTTATAGTGCTTTGCCAAATGCTTTTTTAAACAATATATTTGCATTGCTATTCATGAATTTTCAATTGTCCAAATTGTTAGGCGGGCAATCGATATGTTTGCCGCCCAATATTTTCATATGTGTGGGCGATTCGGCCGCTCCCCGCCCGCGCCCCAAGATCAACTCCTCTGGTTGATATGACATGCACGTGGTCAAGTCTCATCAATAATGTTAACTGTTTACGTGTTGAAGGCATTTCAAACGGTGCCAATCAGGCGCTGCTTTGACATACTGTCCACAACAAACAGTTTAATTTACCCAAGCATGTGGAGGAACACAATGTTAGTGTACTAAAGTTCGGCTGGATAAAAATACAGTATATTCCTTTTCACTATGTAATTTTATTATAATGTTGTGCATATTATCTGAAGTTATCACTGAATTTGCAAAGTTTATTTTTGATCAATATCTACAGAAATATTAGATTTTTTTTTCCAATTTCTCACCCCCTCCCCATCCCCCCCCCCTAAAAAAAAAAACTGAGATAAAATCTCAAATTTGTAGGAAACTACCCACCCTGAGAATTTCATGAGTTATTCAGGGTTATTCCTACACTATGTAAACAAAAATTACACCAGCAACACGTAAAGAGTTAAAAAGAAAAACGCTGTACACAAGTCAACAAAAGTTACAATCAATGGCATAGGACTTTATATATACATATTGTAATGTGACAAACTGACCTTTCATAACATTCAGTTTTTTTATACTAAAGTCCCCCTTACAAATTCATTAGCGGGTAATTCCATGCAAATAGGACCATTTTACAAGATGGGCATTGAGACATAAATGTAACACCAACATCATAAAGTGAAAGCAATATTATATACATGTATATGCATGTTCATCTTTGTCAGATCATCTGAAGTACATAGGTTTTATTCTACTTTGTTATAAAATGTCTGATTAAATGAAGCCACACAGTTCACACTGATGAAGTGACACAAATACAGAGTTAACAATTTGCAGGTAAATTTGGGTCAAAATACAAAGAGATAACAACATGGAGGTTTGTTTCTTCACCCTTTGATATTCTAACAGATTTTGAAAGTTCAATTCCACACGAAATGGTATAAAAACATGACATGGACCATATGGTGTTTTTTTTTTATTTCTCAGGCCCTTTTTGCACACACCATTCAAATAAAAAAATCAGAGAAAGTGAATAAAGATTTCATTGCACTACAGCATACATGTAAGTTCCACAAAAAGCTGAGTGTATAAATGTCCCATGTAACATTCGTAAGAGGACAGAAAATTTTTGACACAAATTCTTCTGTCCTTGCTACGAATATTACAAAACAAATTTGAATATGGTGGTACTTAAAGTGTATTTAATATACCATTCAAACTTTTAAAGTAATCTTTTGGCTAAAATTATCTCTCTTACAGGCATTGATCTCCTACGTGTGGAATGTGGTTGTCCTCTTTTACAAATTAAAAAAAAATCCTTTACTATGGAAAGGATTATATAGGTTAGTGCACAAAGCCAGGGATGTAGTCAAGGCCGGCTGTTCCGAGTCATGAGGCCGCTGGAAAAATATTGTTCCCATAGACTTTGTACACGTGACTCGGTCCGAGGCCAAGGCCAAGGCCGGCAAAATCCGGCCTCGACTACATCCCCGCACCAAGCAGAACCTTCCTAAAGCTATCTTATCAAGCTCACAATTAGGTTACGTCAGTGCACTCATTTGCATGGAATTACCCAGATATATTTTTTATGGCTGATAGAGGAATGCGGCTTATATTCAGTTCTTTTTGTATTCTATCCTTTCCACCTTGACATCATCGCCAATAAGTTGATAGACGTACGTCACTACTGTCGAGGCCTGGATGTCCATTAGCACGAAGGAAGGAACTATGCCCCTGAAATCAAATGAAACATTGTAACTCATTACAGACATAAACATTGTGGACACTCAATTTCTTAAATTGTACAACTTTATTGAAGGCATCATTTAACATTGTTTCCAGTTAAAACAATTTGAGCTACATGACCCTTTATGTCACTAGTGTTTCTGATATGGCCTAAAAACATAGCCCCGAAAAAATTGCAGTTCAAAAACAATCACTAAAGGCAGGCCACCAGGCCTCACCCAGGTGGAGCTGGGAGTTTTGATGGGTGGTACTAAAATTAAAAACTCAAGTGATTTATTATGAATTCTTTATATGCATTTGAATATGTTTAAAAAAATTGCACAATAAATATGTATTATTATTTATGTTATGACTGTAGTGTATTAGGGCGAGAGCTAGCTACTTCTCAATTTACCCCATCGCACCCAAAGAATTTGACCCCTCAAAATTACTTAGACTATCTATGTGAATGAAAAAAGATTTGTCAGCTGGACACAAGTGGTCGGGTTTGGTCCCTAGACCGGAATCTAAAGGGGGTTTCATTTACCTAGTCCCAACACATAGATTACGATGGTATGTTTGGCGTCTTCATATGACTGTAATATCTGCATTGGCGTGCGATCGCGGTGCGCATTTTGTCTGTATGCGGCGCGCCGTAATCATGATGTTAATACATAACATTGCGCAATTGAAATGAAATTACGGCGCGCGGGCATAGCAGAGCTAAAATGCGCACTCGCGTGCGCACGCATGCAGTATACAGGTCTATGAACGACGGCCAAAGCATACCCACTAATCTATGTGTGGACTAGGTAATGAACCCCCTTAAATCGGTCTAGGGACCAAACCCGACCACTTGTGTCCAGCTGACAAANTTTTTTCCATTCACATAGATAGTCTAAGAATTTTTGAGGTGTCAAATCTTTTTGGTGCGATGGTGTAAATTGAGAAGTAGCTAGCTCTCAGACTATATGGACCAAGCACATCACGAGCTCTAGCAGCACATTAGACTATATTTTAATAGTTTGTTGTGCTTTATAAATCTTAGTATTATTATTCTCATTTGCACCCCTTCTGCAGCACAGCAAATCACTCATACTCTTTGGCTATTCATGAAGGCATGTCTGTGAAATCTGGACTCAATAATTACTTAAAATTACAAAAATACACAAACTACAATTTAGTTATATTCAAGGGGTAGGAATGTTTGTCTCTGGGAGACAATAATTTGAATCAAGGTGTAATGGTCACTATAATTCCACTAAATGAGTTTCTAGCTCCTATATTTTGTTTAACTTGGTTCTTAGATGGTATTTTCTTTCACATACAAGTGTATTTACACAATTTTACACAATGAGTGCAAAAGAGACGCTCTGCCTTTAAGTGCTTTAAAAACTAAAAATTGATGAGCAACCATTCCAGCCTTGGTCTCAAGTGAGCTAAAAATTGTATTTATTTTTTTGCTCCATATCCTTCAAAAGTCCATATGCAGCTTATATGCCTGAAAATACAGTAATTCAAATGAAATCGCTACCTGACCATACATTGTTACATCTTCTTTTGTTTTTGTATAAGGGAATGTTTCAATATCATGACATTTCTGATATTAGATGAATGATCATTTTAATTTTGAAATTCAAATGCTAATATGCAAAGTTTCCAAAAGTTTTATAAAATTCCCAGTATTTCCGGAAATTTTCAGCAATGAAAATTCCCTGTAATTTTTTCTACTCTAACTGGAATGTGATTTCTGACTTTGATACTCACGTATCGAGAGCACTGTAAGCTCCCGTCGCGGAACCGGGGTTGATGTAGAATTTGCCTTCGTGCTCGTACGCCTCAAATTTGTGGGTGTGTCCTGAGATAAGAATGTCAACGTCCAGCTGCCTCTGCACCATGGCCAGACTCTCGATATCTCCCCAGGGGATCACCTGGTGGCCGTGGCAGATGCCCACACGAAACTGACCAACGGTCACCACTTTCTGCTCTGGGTAGGAAACAGTCTGCAAAACAAAAGCAAATGAAATGGTTAAAGATAAACTGGACTATTGGTTGAAATGGAAAATCTTTCATCCGAGTTACCCATTTCATTGGTTTCCATGTGAAAGTATATCACAGCTGCATCATATTTGGGAATAGTTCACCTCAAATTTATAAATAACTAGCTTCAGCGGCGCTTCACGCCGATGAAGCTTCACTACGCACCTCGTTCACTCATTTTTTTTTGGGGGGGGGGGATACCCATATCCTCCCAATCTCCCAATATAGTCGCCAAATCCGCCAACCCCCTCCCCAGCCCCTTATCCCGTTGTATCCCTCTCGTATTGCCCCTCTAATTCTTCCTCATATTCCTCTTGATTTTTTCCTCTTATTCCCCCTGATTTTTTCCTCTTATTCCCCCTTTATTTCCCCTAATTGCCCCATTATTCCTCCCCAAATCCCCATTTATTTCTCCCCCTTATCCCACTCTAATTCCCCTCATATCCCCTCCCAATCCTCCTCTTATCCCACCTAGCCCTTATTCCCTTTTATTCCCTCTCCTATCCCTCTCTCTTATCCCACCGCAACGTGCATGTCTTCAAATCAATATCTATGAAGTATAAATCATTTTCAAATCAAGTATTCAAATCATCTATTCATGATTATTGTCATTTTCCCTGTAGCTATCTCCTACGCCGGTACGTTTGACTGAAATATGGTAGAGGATTTCCTCTACGATTATGAGAAGTCAAAGTACAGTAGTTTTCCCTACGACCTTAATGATACTTCTGAATAGTCAATCCCTGTAGTTATCCCCTAGCCCCCTCAGCTGACCGACGATGTCAACATTGTTAAAAAGGAGAAGACCCGAATATTAAGGAGATTCTGTCGGTCAACACCATCCCACCGCAACATGCATGTCTTCAAATCAATATCTATGAAGTATAAATCATTTTAAATCATGTATTCAAATCATCTATTCATGATTATTGTCATTTTCCCTGTAGCTATCTCCTATACCGGTACATTTTACTGAAATACGGTAGAGGATTTCCTCTAGGATTATGAGAAGTCAAAGTACAGTAGTTTTCCCTACAACCTTAATGATACTTCTGAATAGTCAATCCCTGTAGTTATCCCCCAGCCCCCTCAGCTGACCGACGATGTCAACATTGTTAAAAAGGAGAAGACCCGAATATTAAGGAGATTCTGTCGGTCAACACCTGGATCTATCCCTTCCATCCACTCTCTCCTGCTAGTACTAACTAAACTATTCAATGACAATGCTTAGACACCCCCTACAGCCAGTGGCGTAGCTAGGATTTTTTTCAGCAGGGGGGGTACTGGGGGACTTGAATTGTGTAGGGGCAAGCCAATATAGTATAACATATATATATATTTTTTTTTGGGGGGGGGCATACACATTACACAAATTCTAGGTCTATTTTTTTCGGACACCGACCGTTGTCAAAAGTCACTCAGCGGGGAGGGGCGGGTGGACGAATTTTTTTCCGAATCGTAGGTTCCAAAAATTTCCCCGTCACGTCACCCGCGAAGTCGGCTATGCATGACACATTTGCCGTTCGCTAGACAAATCAACACTTTATGTCATGCCCGTCACCTCAACCCACGCCGAAAGTTGCTATGACTAATACATTTGCCGTCTGCTGAAGAAAAATCAACATTTTTCAGTTTTTGTAGTACTTGACATTTCAAACAGCCCCCTTGCCTTTTGACAAAAAAGCATGATTTACGATGACACCCCCCCCCTTTTTAGCTTCCTTCATAATTTTTAGGGCCACCTGGCACACGAAAATGTGGGGGGGGGGGCACTTGCCCCCCCCCCCCTTAGCTACGCCCCTGCTTTCAACATTACTTGCCTTTGGACAGTAACAATAGCATGCATTCCGACAGGTGTGGAATCTAACCATCACACACACAGCACAACAGAGCCGACTTAAATTACAACTTGACACTGAATCTAGCACAGTACTGCAGACATACTGTAGAGGGTTTCCCCTACGAGCCCAAGACCTCGAATTACTGTAGGGATTTTCCCCCTACGAGCCTAAGACTTCTGAAGAGCCAATGAGAGTGCATAGCGGCTGCAACTTTTTAACTATAGCCAAGCGAGTAATAGAACTGTCTTCCAGTTACGTATGTACGTATACCAAGCAAGGCGACGGTCTCGCCTGACTACGGGCTATGTCTACCCTGCCTCTCCCTGCTACGCTAAAAATTCGCGTCAGGTTTTCGAGCGCGTTCTATAATAGATTGCAGAATTGGCAGTTTGAACAGGTGAATTTTTTCCATCACTGTCCCCTTGCGTTGCAATATTAACCCGTTGGAGACGATTCAATTTTGATATAACATGCATTCTCCATAGACCCAAAAACAAGATATCTCGTACTCAGTTTCCAATGGGTTAACAATTAACATTGTTTCACATTTAAAATGATTTCTGTTTAAGTATTTTGTCAGCTTAACAAATTGTGTAGAAGTTTTGTAAAAAATGAAGTGTTCTGTTATTTTCAACTGTACTCTTTTCTGTACCAGATAGACATTTTTGGATTTCCATCTGTTTGAAGATAATTTGAAAACAGTTGATATAAAAATTTTGTTGTTGGGCAAGTACTCAATCTAATCTTTAACTCAGATATGTGCTCTCTGAATACATATATCAGATAAATATACTTTTGTTGTTGTTGTTGTTGATTTTTTTTTCACTTACAACAACATGATAAATGATAGACATCCATCTTTTTATAACTTCATTAAAGCCACATATCTGGCAAACAAATGTATCTCTGCTGTACACTGGTAAATACACACCAAGAAAATCAACCTAAAAGTTTTTTGTACTTTCCTTGCCTGTGAAATTCATACAAAATAATGAACTTATTTCATTTCCTGGTAATTTTCTTGTCTAAACTTTTCAATTCCCCCGGGGATGACTCTCACCTGACAACTCCTCCTGAGGACAACTCCCCAGAAGGACAGATCCCCTAAAGGACAACTCCCCCAGCACAGTTTAACAATGTTTCCAGTCTAAAGAGTCTGATTTGACCTTGGGTGAATTGTCCTCAATGGAGTTGTCCTCCAGAGCAGCCATTCTCCAGGGGAGATTGCCCCCAGGGAAACTGTCCTCCAAGGGGAGCTGTCTTCTGGGGGAGTTGTCAGGTAGAAGTCGTCCCCCGGGGTAGTTGTCCTGTCAATACGGTTTAACTCGCATACAATTTTGTACCAAATCACATTCATCTTGTGCTTAGTCTGGTAGAATTGTACTTTTAGGCAAGTGTATATTTCCACAATAAGAAATTATATAATACCAGTAATTGTTTTGGCAGAAAGGTCTATCTGCAGTTAAACATTTTTGCCAAATTAAAAGAATCAAAAATAGGCCTAAATATCTTAGTAGTATAAGCCAAATTAATCATGTGAGTTGGCTACATTAAAGTTTGTCCTCTAAAAAAAGCCCAATAGAAAACAAAACAAAAATAGAAAAAAAAAAATACAGATCTATGTACCCTTAGGCCAAAAAAATGAGAATATGTCCATTTTCCTTTGTGCTTACCTCATCAAAGTCTCCTCTAACTATGTGTACATCGCTGGCAAGAGTTTTAAGGTAATCCTGGGATTCCTTCGTGCAGAGGTTACCGGTGCATAGGATGTGTTGGATTTTGCCTGGCACCAGGAGCTTCTTAAATTTGGCAGGTAGACCACTCTTGCGGTGGGGAATGTGCAGGTCTCCAAGCACCAAGACTAACTGTACATACAAAAGAAAGTCACACAGAAATTATATGTTCACTTTTTATCACAAGAGTGCATGTGGTGGGGCAGTAAATCTTCAAAACAAAAAACAAAAAAAACATGGTGAATATTTTGGTAATAAATAATACAACATCAGAAAGAAACCTTCCCGTAAACCTTCCCGTTTAGGAAGCAAACACCAGTAATTTAAAGGCACTGTATAACAGTGTTTCCAGTTCAAAAAATCTGAGCTGCATGATTCCCCATGCTACCAGTGTCTCTGACATGGTCTAAAAATGAAGCCCTGAAAAAATTGCAGTTAAAAACGATCAGTAAGTGCTTCAAAAAAGTAAAAATCATTGAGAGACCATTCCAGCTTTCCCCCACAGACTGCTGTGTTGCAGAATTTCCTATCGCCCGATAGGAAATTAATGTGCCAATTTGTATCTGCACATATTGTACTAGTGACAGCATAACTGTCCAAACTTTCGTGTTCTAAAGTGTTTATTTGTCCATTCAAACACTGTCAGATATGTCAGATAGCAAAGTTCGACAATTTTTTAAACGTGTCTTCCTCAGTGTTATATAGCGTCTTTAAGTAAAGTACAATTTCCAGTTTCATTACTTTATGATTGAATATGTTCTCTTTTCTGATAAAAGTTACACAAACTGATATACTTTGAAGTTTGAGTCTCTCACATAGCCTAATTTGATTATACCCAGCCCCCGCACTCAAGCATGCCGGCTGTCACTGTATAGTAAGTGCTAAGGCTGCAGACAGGGGCCACTTGCACGAAACCCTGACAACTTCAGTGCCTAAGTTGTCGGCGATGTTTGGAGATATCAGGGAAGACAATTTTCCTTTCACGAAACCATGACATCTCCAAAGACAAGCCCTGTCAATAGTAACCTAGTCTTTGTCCTGAAAGTGTACGAGTTAATACCAGGTAAAATTACAGACAAATATTTCAATGATATTATTAGGAACCAATTTTTATCAACCTTACTTACATTTAATTACAAAAAACAATTGTTAAATGTCAATAATCTAGTCAACTAAATAGCACATGATTAAAATACCATTACTTCTAGCAAATTCATTGATTTTACAGCCTCATTCACTAAACTGTTTTTATCTTTGATCTAATTTTAGTCCACATTTATCTTTGCATTCTGTTCTTTACTATTTTATTTTAAATTATGTAATAAGTATATGTTTAAACTCTATACATTTAATGACAAACGCCTATTATACATGTAGCTACAGTGATTTTGAACCATTGTAGTAACAATAATGTCATACAAATTAAAAAAAAACATTCCTCTATATCTTAAAGATGTATAGGATTAAATTCAAATTGTGATATTATTTTAATGTTTCATTGCATGTCATTTCATGGTTTTTATTTATTGAAAAATCACAATTTTACTGGGTATATTAGACAATTCTTGGAATCTTGAAATGGCACATGTAGGCCTACAATGTAGGTGGTGCCAGATTTATCACGGCTGCGAAGTTTTCAGAACTTTTGTCACTGGACTTGTCCATGAAGTTGGCATACATGTCAGAGTATAGTGAAGTGCATTTTGACTTGTACATAGAAATATCCCTGGAGGTATGATGTGGGGTTTTTGTGCAAGTGGCCCCTTTTCCACGCCTCTTATGCATGTGGTCATGAACAGAGCTGTACGGATCACACACGTCCTATACTGGAAAAAAACCCAAAGTTTGCCTGTGTGGATTGAATGATCCAGTCCCCAAAACAGAGAACTGGACAGTTATCCAATTTTGGAAAATTCAAAAATGCAACTTAATGAAGCGGCGAGTCCTTCATTTTCAAATTATATGTTTAGGTCATTTGTAGACTATCCATTTAGAGCAATATTTCAATATGATTTTTTTTATACAGTGGAACCTCATTATAACGAGGACCTAAAATCCATGACAATTACCTTGTTATATCAGGTTTCTCACTATATCAGGGTCCAAAAACAAAGAAACAGAAAGAGTTGGGACCTACAAAATCACCTTGTTATATCAGGATTTTGTTATATCCAACCTCTTTATATCGAGGTTCCACTGTATATTGAATTTCAGAGTACATTCTTGTGCCAAGACAGCATAAAAACAACCACACATTACTTTTGTGCAAAAATATAGAGTTCTCCCCATGCGTGCCCTGCCCCACCCGCAGAACTACAGGGTAGTACAGAGCAAAAGATGCTGTATAACCCCATAGCTTGGCAATCGTTGAAGGGACCGTCTCTCTTTACAATGCAGGACACCCTCACCAGTCATCCATTAGCGCACGGCACAAATCGCACCCTGCACCTCAATAACAATGCTTGAACTAGCGTGCGTGGGCGCAAAAGCACAAGTCGCCTGAAGGTTGTCCATAAAGATTTCACTGACAAGCGAATGCATCGGTAAGTCAACTTTGCAGGATATACAAACAATTCAAACATTCGAAAGAATGTTTCACATTGAAATGTAATTAAGGCTTTTGTACAATACATAAATTTTGATCCCACAAACAGTACGGGCGCACGTCCAATATCGGAGACTCTCTCCACTCTCGGAGAGACTCTCTAATCTTGGAGACTTTTTCCTGCTCTCCAATTTCAGACATGGTCTCTAAAATTGGACACTTTGTTTATTTACCTCGGGGCAGTTGGAATTAAGTTATCCCAACTTGGGAATGTGATATTCAGAATCTTTGAGGGATTTTACTCCAGATGACTGTCTACTTTGAAAATTCAACACCTACTTGCCAAGTAATGATCGATTGTTAACATTTTAAGCAATTATCAATAGCAAACTTGCTGATGATATCGATACCAGTATGTTTAACTCTTAACATGCCAACATTGCAGATTTGCACCAAATAATACACATAAATGTCCATAGAGGTTCAAATCCTCTGGCATGTTAAAGCCCAAGTTTAGTTTTGGGGATTTTTTTTTTTTTTGAAAGCTTTATGCCCAAAGGTCATATCACACCAACAACAGACTCTGAATGTCTTTTGTTTTTTTAATTAAAAAGAGATTTTTCATTAATTAATACAAAAAAAAAGACACTCAGAATCTGTTATTGGTGTGATATGACCTTTGGGCATAAAGCTTTCAAATAAAAAAAAATCTCCAAAACTAAACTTGGGCTTTAAGAGTTAAATGACTTGTCATTATAAGTCTATATTGTTATTGATTATTGATAAATTTCTTATAGACCCTATGCAAATTCAAATCCAACTGTTTCCACCACTGCAGGATCATGTTCTGGAAAAACAGTCTCCGATATTAGAGATTTTCTTTGTGCTAAGTGTTGATGACCCATTTAATAGTCTCCAATATCGGAGATAATCTCCGACATTGGAAATAATCTCTGATATTGGACATGTGCCCCTACTGACAAAATTAATGTCTTGCATCGAATGGCAGTCCACGTCACACAAGTGCTATCGTGAGCGATCAGATAAAGGCACCGGTCTTCACTACGGATCGCTCCAAGTGTACCCTGCCCCACCCGTAGAACTATGGGGTAGTACAGAGCAAAAGATGTTGCACTACCCCATAGCTTGACAATCGTTGCAGGACCGTCTCCCTTTACGAGGGACACCCTTGCCACCACCGGTCATCCACAGCAGGGCGCACGGCAGAAATTGCACCGAACCTTTGACTAAACTAGCGCGCACGGCACGTGCACCCGTCAACCAAGCAAAAGTCACCCGAAGGTTGTCCACCAAGATTTCACGGACAGGCAAATGTATCGGTAAGTTGAATATCAAATTTTAAACTCAAATTCAAACTTTTGAATGGATGTTTTCTATTGTCTTGAAATGTAAAAAATTCCGGTTTTTGTACAGTACAATAAATTTTTCATTCCACAAAATTCACGTCTTGCAGCAAACAGCGGTTCAAACCACCGCCACCGCGTGAGCGATCGTAAACACGACAGTCTTCACTACGGGTCGCCAAGTGTGCCCTACTTCTTGTTTCAAAAATCATCATCTTGACTTGTTAACTATTTTTTTCCCCTGGCATTGCAGAACCAGGTTTATCAGTATGGGCACACGTCCAATATCAGAGACTCTCTCCACTGTCGGAGAGACTCTCTGATATCGGAGACGTTTTCTACTCTCCAATTTCGGAGATGGTCTCCAAAATTGGAGACTTTTTTTGTTTATTTAGAGTAAAGGACCCTTGAATCGACCGTCGCCAAGAATCGACCACACGGGAATAAAAATACTTTTTGCATTGTGAAAAACTCTATACATCGTATCCATACACTTGCCACATGTTAACACACTCTCATACTGATCAAACATGCCACAAACATTGCTCAAATTTTCCCTTAAAATGTCGA
>JZLH01S0403473.1:154218-171553 GCA_001188425.1 Eucidaris tribuloides | reverse complement strand
GGTATCATCCATTCCTAATCAGGCAGCTAATGATGCATCATCTCACCTCTGTACTAGACCAAGATCCCTCTGGGGAGGTCATGGGAGAGGGGATGGACCAGGGATTTCCCCGCGACGACACGTACCCGGGGGAACGTGTCAACTTGCGCAACAGCCGCGGACTCCGGCTGATCATGGCTTTGAGCGACTTTTTGGGGGTCTGGTGGCGGTGGAGGCGTGGCCCGTGGAAAGACATGGTGGTGGTGGTGGTGGCAGTCGTCGTGGCAACGGTGGTGGAGTTCAACGGTGTTGTGCAGGTGGTGGTGACGGTTGAAAGGTGATGTGGGGAAGGGGTTAAGGCACAGGAAGCGGTTGTGGTTGTGGTGGAGAGAGGAATAAAAACGTGAAAAGAGGATAACAATGAGTTTTCGTGTTCACAGAGTATCGAAGATCTACCCCCTGTACTGCTTTGTCACATTACTCAACCTACAAATGCCTCACACGAGTACACCACATCGCCTAAATTTGTCGATAAAGTGCTGTGGACAGACAGTGGCAGGCTGTCGCTTGATAACTAACACTATTTATAAACAACGCAACCGTCTAAAAATACGCCAGATGACTTTACGACGACGTGCCCTTGTTCTCACGACATCACGTGCACAACTCTGTGGAAGTAAGCGTGGGACTGATGTGCAGCTTGCAGTTATGAATACACAGTCATGTGATTCTTTCATAGGTCAGGTGACTAAATTCCTCAGATTGTAGCTTCCTGAGGGCTTTGCGCTGCTGTCAGATAGTCTCACATCCCTGTTCTGGATTCAACAAAGAAGTTCAGAACTCGTTTTCAAAAAAAATATTTCAAACATGAAAACAGCTCTGCTCCAAAGACATCTGATTCTAGCACCAATTCAAAGCAAAACCTCAAATTTTTTCCTCCCAGAATATTTGTTAGAATACAGATGACATCATTCTCTTCGCTTTTACAAGCGAATATTTTATCCGTTTTTCATCCGTTACCAAAGTCGCATTGAAAAATGTGTGTGTATGCAGTTTACCGAGCAGTGCTGGCACAAAATAGCCCAACAGTGGTTACAGCATTCTCATTGATGCAGAATCTCTATATTCCAGACTGAAGTCACAATTTCAGGAGCAAATAATTTAGTGTTATTTTTATCTGTTTTCAAAGTCACGTTGATAATCGCATGTATACACAATCTGTGTTTACCAAACAGCGCTGCGCTGACACAAAACAATCCGACAGTGGTAACAATGTTCTCATCGATGCAAATCCCTACTCCAGAATGAGGTCGCAGTTTCATGAGCGAATATTTCTCAAATTATATTTTCGTCTATTACCAAAGTTACAAGTCACAAATGTCACTTCATTTGTTTCCGAAGTCACGTTGATATTCGCATGTATACACAATCTGTGTTTATCAAACAGCGCTGGCACAAAACAACCCGACGGTGGTAACAACGTTCTCATCGATGCAAATCCCTTCTCCACAGTGAAGTCACAATTTTATGAGCAACATCTCACAAATTATGTTTTTGTCTGTTACCAAAGTCACGTTGAAATACGCGTGTGTATGCAGTCTGTGTTTACCAAACCAGTGCTGGCACAAAATGATCCAAAAGTGGCCAAGATTCGAAATGCATCAAACCAACCGTTGCTGGCATATATGTCACTAAACTCTTTTTGACATGTTGCAATGTGACTCCACGACAGCATCGATCATATACCCCCTTCACTCGACAATATGACAAAGCGTGAATGTTGTGAAAACGATTCACATTCTTGGCAGGGCGTTAAAACGGCGATCATAGCGTGATTTCCTAAAAGTGTACAATGACTCAAGGGATCAGGACGACATCCAAGTGTGATGCTGAAATCCAGAAATAGTAAGATAAATATCTAAATTTTAGATACTGAATGCCAGACAACAACAAAAAACAGCAGCAGCAACTAATTTACACAATTTTAGTAGAGAGAATTGAGTCTGATGGTCAAATTAATCCATTGAAGGCTATATCATCAGAATCATCATCATCATGTGCCATCTGCGACACGCAGGTCGGCCACCATGGTTCTCCATCTAACTCGATGCCTATACATCTCAGGATAATTTCTATGGAGAAAGCATGTTATATTGTAATATCAAATCAAATTGTCTTTGAAGGATTTCAGTCAATTTCTAACTTCAGGCTCATCATATAACCATCTGTTGTAAAGCAAGTGCTCCTTACAACTGACACAACAGATAATTCATTCAGAGAACTCTAGCTAACTCAGTCTTGAAGGATGGAGGAAATACTAATAGATCAGTTAGCACTTCACGTATGTCATCCAAACACAAAGAGGCAGCAGAAGGTAACTTGATAAATACAACGATATGTACAATGATATCAACAGTACCGCAATTCCACCTCGCATTCAGGAAATATTTCAAATGGGCATTAATCAGCACTCACAATGAAAGGGACATCTGGGCCTAATTGGAATGATCCTAAGGAATAAAGTGGAGGAAACATTGTGGAATTCTTAGTGTCATCTAGTATCGATTGTTCTGTCAATGAGACAATGGTTAATGAAAGTGGAGTTGACAGCAGACAAACAAATCTGGCCAAACAATAAAAACATGACAGTTTTATATTATTCTTTTTCATGTACAGAGAAGGGGAAAATGAACCTCTCAAACCCCCCCCCCCAAAAAAAAAATATACAATTGTAAGAGTTTACAAGAGGGGCAATATGCTCAGATATTTAAAGGTTAGTGACATGATTGGGAGCACTTGAAAATGCCCCAAAAACCAAATCAGTTGAAATATATACCAACTATACCCCACCTGGAATGGATCTCCCAGCTGGCTGGATTTGTCTCTAATTTGTTTACTTAAGGAGAATCAAGCATGGACATACTAGCATTTTAATTTTATCGGGGCACGATAAAAATAGCACCCATAGAGAGCCACACAGTAGGTTTACCTGCCATGAGGGACATTGACATTAGTTATCTTAGAATGAGTTGATTACAAAATTTTCACAGGAGAATCCTTGCATAGCTTACTTGATTCTAGAGTAGTTTCAGCCCAAGTTGATGACTACCCCCAATCATGTCATTTACCTTTAAGGGGTGTGTGATGTCACATGACTTTTTTTATAAGGTTTGTATATGTCTGTGGTTTTAAAGACACTATATACCATTGTGGAAGACCCATTTAAAAATTGTCAAATTTTGCTATCTGACATATCTTACAGTGTTTGAATGGACAAATAAACACCCTAGCACACAAAAGTTCAGACAATTATGCTGTCACTTGTAAAATATGTACAGATAAAAATTGGCACATTAATTATTCTTGGCCGATGAAAATTCTGCAACACAGCAGTTTATGGGGGGAAAACTGAAATGGTCTCTCAATGATTTTTACTTTTTTAAAGCACTTAATGATCATTTTGAACTGTATTTTTTTTTCAGGGCTTCACTAGTAGCATGGGGAATCATGTAGCTCACATTTTTTAAATGGAAATATTGTTATACGATGCCTTTAAAGTGTATTTTTATAATAACAGGGTTTTTTCTTTCCATGAAAGTGTAGATAATTTTTTTGTAAATTTAAATAATTTTACAATATTCAATTGTGATTTTTTGTACTTTGCCAAATATGTGTACACAAAGAAATTACGTTTTGGAGTTTGGGAGATTTTAAGCAAGAAAAGAGACAATATTAACATCTGAAAGAATGTTGATGGAGCCTTGACCGAAAACCAGCCGAAAAGTTCGGAGATCTACGCAACTCAACTTGAACACCATCCAGCAGTACTTCCTACTCACTATTATGCAATCTTCAGGCTTCTCTTACGACATTAATCCATTTTACAGAGCTGCCTTTACCACACGAATCCCATAGCTGTAGCACGGAAGTCATTCGATCTCGAGACGCTTTATTATAGGTCACATGATCCAAACTACAACGGAAGAAACACCTGCCTATGTCCCAATGTTTCTCGTCATCACAAACACATCGAGAAATAGTGACTAATGTGGCATTAAGCCAAGTGGACTTGAGACGTGTAACTTTGGCAACAAGTGAAAGGGGAAGTTAATTCGCAACATTAATAAGATTTCAGTGAATGCAGTACATTTTCAGAAATCCAACATTGAAAGTTTGAACAAAGTTTAGTGAAACCATTCACGAGATACAAGAGA
The DNA here is from genome assembly GCA_001188425.1 of Eucidaris tribuloides. Taxonomy (NCBI): domain Eukaryota; kingdom Metazoa; phylum Echinodermata; class Echinoidea; order Cidaroida; family Cidaridae; genus Eucidaris; species Eucidaris tribuloides. The sequence continues at coordinate 167,360 of JZLH01S0403473.1, read as the reverse complement.
AGTTTTTGAAGAAAAAAACCAACAGAATACTGGAAAGTCCTATGTACTGTTATGAAGGATCCCATATTGTGAGATTGCTGGTGGGGGGCAGGGGTTAGGGGTGAAGAATAATAGTTCCCAATGTAAAGTGATGGGCATTTACTGTGCAAATTGGTAATTGAAGCACGGCGAAGGGCACACAGATCAGCGATCAAAGCAAACAAAGAGTAAAAGGAGACTAAAATTGACATAATGGTCAGTATTTGGGCAAAAAAAGTTACCCCACCCCTAAAGCCCAAGTTTAGTTTTGGGAATTTTTTGTTTATTGAAGCTTTATGCCCCAAAGTCATAACCCTGCAATAATAGACTCTGAATGTTTAAGTTTTTTTTAAATTGATCTAATGAAAAATCTCGGGGGGGGCGGGGCGGACCCCCGAGATTTTTCGCTATATTTTATCATTATATGCAATCCAAAGCGTTTAATAAGGCGTTGAGTATATGAGTTATACCTCATTGGAAGGAATACAGACTCTGCCTCTTTCAGTTATAACTCATATTAACGCTAAAGATTGTGTCAGGATGTGCAAGTCCAATTCTTCACCATCATTATCAATACCAACCGGTAGTATATGTACTTACATAAGCGTGTGTTGAAATCTTGAGATCCCATATGTCATGAATTTGATTGTTTATGAGACAAACTTAATACGACATGTTATCCAGAATGTGTCTTTCCCGTGAGTTTCAATTTTGCTCAGTACTGCGAATCGCGATTTACTGTGTACCTTCGCTAAGACCAACGGAGCGCACCGCTGATTGTTAACCGGTAGCCCCCACGCGACCATTGGCTAACGGCTGATCGGGACAATTTTTGAAACGCACTGTGCACTGTTTGACGTCACGAATTTTTTGAAATTGCTCCTGAGCAATTTGAAAAGGATGAGTTTAACCGTCCAGATATTTCACCAAAACTCAATATTTTACCCCAAGTCTCTATGAGAGGTGTTTTTATTTTATTATTAATCTTTCACATTGGATATGATTCAGCTGATTTTCATTCATATAGATGTTTTTTGACGTGCCAAATTCAATGACATCTTCTTTAGGGCCTTCTTACCCTTTGGATGCTTTAATGCTTAAAATTGATTAGCCGAAAATCTCGGCGCGTCCCCCCCCCCCCCCCCCCCCCAGAGATTTTTCATTAATTTAATTTAAAAAAAATTAAAGACATTCAGATGTATTATTGCAGCGGTTATGACTTGTGGGGCATTAAAGCTTTCAAATAAACAAAAAATTTCCAAAACTAACTTGGCTCTAACAACTGTAAATTCTAAACAATAAGATAAGGTGTAGAATACCTGATATGACCCCTCCCCCCAAAGCCCCAACCCCTCTCCCACGCAAGTATTTTCAACAACCTTCAAGTCTGATCAATGAAGATACTTATAAATTTATGGAAAGCACAATACACATGGTTACACATGTGATCATCATAGCGATCATCCACATTTCATACCGGTTCACTGCAGGTTGATGATTTACATCATAGATTTCCTCCTGGCCCATGCCAACTATGTATATTAAGAGGAAGTACTTTATCACAGAAAAACACTGGAATTTGACAACAACAATGACATCCATCCAAAAAGAGAGACATCTGGTTTATATTTAGCCATTTATTTTCAAAACACCTATAGAAATGCTAGAGGTCAGCTGTAAAAAGTACATGGCTGGACTGAACGGGGAGGAAGTTCGAGTGAGATAAAGTAAGCCTTTACAGTTTGGCAACAATATGAGAAAAATAAATGAAATTAAAAAAAAACAGGAAAATAATAATAATAATCACAGCAACTAAAATGGTGTGATGATAAACTACTTTAAAAGGTTCTTTTTTTTTTTTTTTTACTTGTACCTGTGCAAGATATGGTGATGTCTGGCCCTCCTCAGGTACTCTTGACAAGGTGCTTGGTGTCTGAAGAATAAGACAGAAAAATTAGGGAGAAAGAGAAACATAATCATTACATGAAACAATCTACAACAAAAAGACTCCCCTAAGGCTCTGATCACACAATAAGTCATAGTTGCATAAACCACTTGGGCTCGCTACATTGTTCTATGAGAGATGACACAATTTTTTCCCTTGTTTGACCATGAATGGAATATACACTTATAAATTTAAAGTTGTGAAAAAAGTTGACACATTATATTTACTTTCTTCATTTATACTGGTCAAAACATGTGTATCTTATGGGACGGAGGTATTAGTATTTGTAAACATCATTTCCTTAGTGACTGATCACTCATCAATGTAATTACCGCATATATACATGTATGACGTTCAGTTGATGTTGTTGTTGTATTTTAGTTCGCATATAATATATACATTCTATTTAATATGTATATTTAGAGATATTTATAATTTCCTTGTATATGTGTATTTTTTTAACAGGGTGCCCCAGCTTGCAAAATAGTCCTTCAAACTGAATTGGCCCACCTTGTTTTTCTTTAGTCGAAGACCAGAATGAATAAAAAATAATTTGCTGCAAGTTTGCCTGAAAAATTCACGCTCTTCGACCTACTGTGGAAGCCTGTCGTCTCTGAGTGTGTGATGTACTGGGCTTCTATACAAGCCCATCATCCCAAAAGGGTTGAATTGAGTTGAAAAATCATTCATATCAGTGTAAAAACTATATCTTCTCCTTCCTTTGAGCTTTGTGAGATCTGCCAAAAACCACATCCGAACGGATTTCTTGGCAATTAATACAGTGTGTCGCTAATCCTTTATTTCTCCGAAGGAATGACATGGCAAGCAACTGTAATTGACTTCCTTCCTAAATTACGATGACGTCATTCCCTTAGCGACACATCGCGAAACCCGCAAATGTTGTGTAACCGCCGTTAACTAGTTGACATTCGCAACATTTCTCGGCCATGCTTGCGTGGACTGTCACAACAGTGTGACTCCTACAGATAAGGTTAGAACTAATTGTGCCAAAATCGTCGGTCATTTCTAATGTCTTCAAGGGAAATACCAAGCTGATAACAAATTGCTTTTCAGTACAAGGCATCTCAGGCTGGGGTCTAGGGAAAATGCATATTGCACCAAAATTAAACCCTCTGCAATGAGTTAATAAAATCTGAAATATCTACGGAAACACTTTGGCGATTTAGAGAAATAATTGGAGAAATTTAATGAGGTTATATTTTTTTGAAAAGTTTTACAATCAATACAAATTGGCAACAGTGTATGTCCTATGCGAGCAACCGTACATTTGGTCTGTATGTAAAATGTCATCTACATTTAATTTCTCTGAAGAAACATTTTTGTTATCTCTCTACACCATGTATACTGAGCAGTATTTTCATACCAGAACACATGAATTTTCTCAAATTTTCTTATTTCATAAAAACTGAAAATGTACTCTTTTTCTTTCTGAGGTTTGTGGGATATAAGATGAATCTGAATGCATTTTGAAAGGTATCAGGTCAATTCTCTTGTTGCTAACCCCCAAAACGAAAATGTATGAACATTTTTAATCAAAGTCAGTGGAGAATTGCACTGGTATGACCTCACAGACTTACGCAGAATTGCCATTTACAGAGGGCAGTATACAGATTTATTCAATTTGTATAAAACTCATATCTCTTGTAAACTAACCAAATTTGCTCAAGCTTTCAATGTTGGATTTCTAAAACATTTCATGGATCCACTGAATCTACATTAATGTATCAGGAAATGTCTCCTTTAGGGCAGGATGATAAATGATATGCAATATGGGTGTAAGGGTTATCATCACGACCAGCCTGTGTCACATGAAATACTGAGAGAACGTGACTCACGGAGGGTGCATGGATACGGCGTGGATATATTTGGACAGTGCTTCCCAACCCCTTTTTTGAACTGGAGGCCCACTTTGAAAAATGACACACAAAATTGTCAATGAAATATTAAACCAAAGAAATGTTGAAGAAAATCATATAAAAAAAAATTGTTTGGTACTTCCAGTTGTAATGACTGATTTATTATTTGATACTTAACCCATTGCTTACAAGATTCTGAAAATCCCATAGAGCTAACACATGGCACAACCGGTTCCCATGGCCAACTGGTTATAGCCCAAGTTTAGTTTAGGTTGATCAGACAATTTTTTGGTCAATCTTTCACAAAGTATTCTATTGTCACCTCAGACATCAGAAAACAACATCACATCTACTCAAAACTGTTTCAAGTGACGATAATTATGATGTTTAAATTACAGGAGAGCATCTAGTGGTATGTACACTACCTATGGGAAATCTTGGAGGTCGGAGTGATTTCTCAAAAATGTGAAAGTTTCAGAGCGAGCAATTTTCAGGGCATTGATAGTTCATATAGGTATATCTAAAGGACATGATTACAAAGAATTTCATTTTTTACCATTTACAGAAACTAAACTGTGGCTTTAACAGTATGTTGCTCAATTTCAGTTATGTCTTACAACATCATTCGGACATTTTTTTTATTCTTCAGACCATCAACTGATCGATGGTTGGTGTTGGTTTTGGTTGAGTGTTTGTATCTTAATTTTTCTGTACTACAACACCAGCCTCTACGGCAATTCTTTGATTTCACGTTTAGATGTTTGGTGTTTGGTGTTATTATTGCAAGAGCATATATGTTTGCTTGGCTATGATAAAGCTTCTTCCACTCAACAATAGATTATTATTAATCACGTTTAGTAGTAGACACATAGAAAGTAACTTGGGTTTTAAAATTTATTGCAATATATTGGCCAAAAATATTGATTTGCATGACATTGTGTAAATTGTGTCTTTTTCGTCATCAGCATAGCGGGCTTTACACGACAACACCAGTTTCAAATCACTGATGCCATTTCCACCAAATACCCGACTCATTTTATTGGACATGGAGCTTCATACGGCACGCAAAGAGGCATTTTCAGTTACAGACAACACATAGTTATCCATGCCTGTGTCATTTGTTTTTGATACCTATGTGTTGTGTTTATGACTCTAATATTTCATTGTTTATCTAATTTGTCCTGAGGAAAAATCAACTTGCGATTTTTTTTCTCAAAGGAAGCTAGGGTATTCTCTTTCTTCCTGTTGTCAGAGTAAGCCAACGGCAATGACATATCAGATTATTTAGTGCATGTGATTTTATAAGATATCCTCAAGTTTATTTGACAGCGAATATCCAACCAGTTGGAGATTAGGAGGAAGTATGCAGAAGTAACACGGACACCTCTAATTTGTTACGATAATAGTCCTTGTATTTCTTGAATAATATACCTTTGGAACAACATGCAATGCTTTCAATTCATGACAGCCTTGCAAACAGTAACAGTTTTCATTCATTTGATAAACATCACCTTACTTTGACTACTTAAAGGCAAGGTTCACCCTGACATCAAGTTGGTTCTAATAAAAGCAGAACAATGAGAAAAACATATTAATGAAAGTTTGGCGAAAATCCACCAAAGAATAACAGAGTTATGGAATTTCAAACTTTCAAATTTGTGACGTCTCATGCGAGCAGCTCCCCATATGTCATGTAATATAAATTCCATAGAAGTGTCTTTTTCTCAGAAATTTGAAAATGATTTTACTTGTACATTCGATATATTATCAAAAACATTATTTCATACATGCTTCTGTGAAAAATCCCCATTTAATTATCATGAACCATTAAACATAACAATTTATGAAATTTATATTACAAGATATACTGTATGGGGGGAGCTGCTCACAGGTGACGTCACAAATTTACAACTTTGAAACCTCATAACTCTATAATTCTTTGGTGGATTTTCGCCAAACTTTCGTTAATATGTTTCTCTCATTGTTCTGCTTGTATAAAAACCAACTTGATGTCAGGGTGAACCTTGCCTTTAGCATAACAATGTCAGAATTCAAAATCCTGGTATTTGTTCCCATGTTCATCGTGTCACTGACAGTAACCAGGAATGGCCTGGTGGTAGCATCCCAGCCCGGAAAGCTGTAGGTGACAGGTTCAACTCCCACTAGTTTCTTTTTCTGACATGTTTGTTAAAACTGAAAGATCAGCTGTTTGCGATCTTAAAGACAGGAGGAAGAACTGGAAAAAAATTTATTACAACAGCTGTTTTTGCATTGACTACAGGTATAGCAGGGCTCGACACTAGCACTTGTCCGGGGCAAGTAAAATTTCATGTCGGGCAAGTGAAAACTCAAAATGTCATATTTTACTTACCCAATTGGGCAAGTAAAATTTGATCATGAAATGAGCAAAACATAAAAATCTTACCAAAAACGAACAAAATTTTGTGTTCAGTTAACTTAAAATACTAAATTTCATCATTATTTTGTTCATTTTACTCAAGTTTATGACTCTTTAATTCATAAATCACACATTTTGCTACCTCCAAAATTAAAATAACAAACGTCCAAATCTATAAAAGGGCATTGTTGGTTAAAATTAGTGAGAAATCATATTTAATGTTTTATTTTATTTTAGGGCAAGTAAATCTTTTATTCGGGCAAGTAAAAATCTGAAAGTGATAATTTTACTTGCCCAAAGGGCAAGTAGAAAAAAAGTAAGTGTAGAGCCCTGGGTATAGGATAGATAGTCTGTGTCTGCAACAGGATGTCAACAGGTTCAGGTGGTCACTTTGAAGTGTGACCAAAAACAAAAAAAGGAACAAGACATTTTTTAATGATTTATTACAAAGTATGCAGAGAAATGAGGGAAATTACTCATTGTCTCCTTTAAAGTAATACCCCCACCCCTTCCCCCCCAAAAAATGAATAATGCACTCCTGGATTCGCTGTTGCCACCCACAGAAGCACTTGGCAAAGTCCTCACTCTTGAGTTACCTTAGCTCCCTCGTCACAGTAACCTTGTTCTCTTATTCAGATCTGGGGAATAAGGTGGGTGGTCGACAGTACTTGTAATGTGAGACTTTTGGCTCTTCCCCAGGCTGAAGACTGTGCTCGAAGGAACTCATTCTGCTTCTGAAGAACAGATCAAGGCCACTGTGATGAGGGAGCTAAGGGACCTCAAGGAGGAGGACTTTGCCAAGTGCTTACATGACTGGCAGCAGCGAATCCAGAAGTGCATTAATTTTGAGGAATATTACTTTAAAGGGGACAATGGGTAATTTCTCTGTATATTTTGTGATAAAACCATTTTGAGGAAAGTCTTGTTCTTTTTTGCTACACCTCTTGTACTACTGACAGGGACCATATCGCAGTATTTTCTTGGGAGAAATTTCATTGGCCACTTTCAATAGGCAGGAGGCTGGTAGACAGGTTTGACTGTTGTTTCCAGTGTTATATCCCAGACCAGGTTCCAAGACCAAGGCCACTCTCAAACACAACCTTTCCATAGGGTTTGTACAGGTGACTCGGATTGAGACCGAGACCAAGACCACCAGAAACTGGCCTCAATGGCCCAGTCTTCAGTACTCACTGTTTTTTTTTTTTTTTTTGTAACTGAGCTATTTACCTGTACATATGTAAGGGAAGGGTGTCCTGTTGCAAAGGACCGATTTTCCCAAAACTGCAGGGAGCCCAGCCCACAGCGTCCAGGACTGAGGCCACTTCAAACACAACCTTTCCATAGGGTTTGTACAGGTGACTTGGACCGGACCGAGACCGAGACCAAGGCCACCAGAAATTGGCCTACAGGCCGGTCTCATATACTAACTGGTGGTTTTTATAAAACTTTAGCTATATTTACCTGTATATGTAAGGGAAGTGTGTCCTGTGACAGGGAATGATTCTCCCAGAACTGCAGGGAGCCCAGCCCACTGACCGACACCACCCCCGCAGGGGGCGTGACCAAGTCCAGGCTGACATCCTTCTCATCGTCGACCTCATTGCTGATGTCATCCCTGCTTCCTCCCATCGTCGTCTTCCCCAAGACGGTGACGACAGGTTCCAACGGCCTACCATCCAGGAGTCGAATCTCCTGACTGGGCGTCTTTGCGTCTTCGTCTCTGCTAGGCATCTCCTCCTCCTTGCTCTTCTTCTCCTTCTCGACTGATTCCATCTTCTCGCTGTGGAGCGAGAGATCCGGCTGACTGCTGCCATCACCGTCTTCGTCTCGCTCCTGCGGGCTCTCTAGCCGCTGCGACGATCTCGACAGCGATGGCGATGGAATGCATGATGACGAGGACGACGATGACACCACACCCAGTTTACCTTCGTCTTCGTCGACTTCCTCTCTTGATCTTGACAATGGTGATCTGTCGCCGTCCGTTCTCTTCTTCGCTGCCAGGTAGATTTTGTTGGAGTAGAAGGGAGGTATGTCGTCGGCTGGTGTATCATAATCGTGGACGTTGGGGAAGGAGGGTACAGAGTTACCTGTATGTAAATAGACAAACAGTTATCTCAAGTGAACACTATAGAATCCAAAGTTGGTATTTTATTATTATTATTTTTTTACAAAAGTACAGAATCATATTTTCTAACTTTTTTAAACACATTATTTTGTAATCATATTTTCACATTTTTTTTCTTTAGTGATGTAACAAATCATATTTTTTCTGTATTAAACTCATTTTTTACTTGAATAGTCAACTCAAACATTGCTTGTATAGTAGGGGAAAGAAGTACGATTAAGTAGAATTTGGATCAATCTATTACTTGAAACACTTAAACCTTCAATTTTGTTTCCAATTTTTAAAACAAAAATAAGAAAAATAATTGTCCACCATTTTGGTCACAAGACTGATTAATTAGGCTTTGTATATTTTTATCAAAATCAGTGATTCAAATCAACAGTTTAATCACTTCATTTAATTCCACCAGATTGCTACATAATTTTTAAATCTTTAACTCTCATTTGATAGGTATAAATAAAAAAAAACACAAAATAACCAAAAGTTGAATTTGTTCAATATTCAGTCGAAATTACTGATTCAATATTTGCTCAAATTTCTCACCTTTGTGTTGTCTCTCTTTATCAATTCTTTTCTTCTCTCCTGCATATCTCTGAAAGGACAAAAAAAAACATAGAAAATAATGATGAACAATTCCACTTAATCCTTTTTTCTCTAAAAGAACTCTTTCAAATGTGGAGAACAATTATACTCCTTTCTCATTATAGTAGACAAAATAATCATTATACAATATATTTAGAATTTTGAAAAAGAATATACATGACAGAAATACAAATGTACAGTGTGTCTCAAAAAAAATTGTGCAAGTGAAAACTGCCCTCTTTGGCAATTAGAAAATACTCTTGTGACATGGTGCTTACATCAACGTCAAGAGCTTAGTCTTAGCTTTCAAATAACGTTAGTTTTGTTCAATTTGCTTGTTTTAATCTTGGGATATGTTTATTTAAATAAGAAAGAGGTGAATTACAATTGTGCCACTTTTACTGCAGTCCCTTGTAAAAGTGACACAATTGTGATTCCACCCTTTTGTTGTTTACAAGATATCTCGAGATTAAAACAAGCAAATTTGACTTGCACAATTATTTTTGAGACGCACTGTATATTGTCAGAAACAAATTGGGACATTCATGAATATAACAGTCATGTGTTAAACCTACGTATGACTGTTGCAGCTGATGTCTGGGTAGTTGTGGTTATGGTTGTTATGGTTGTACAGGTGGTTATTGCAACTGTTGGAGTGGTCACTCTTGTTAAGGTTGTTGAAGTTGAAGTTGTAGTTGTGGCGGTGGTGTTGTTAGTTTGTTGATGTTGCAGTGGGTGTGGTGATTTATTGTTTTGCATTGTCATTTTGATGTGATAGCAGTGATGGTAGTAGTGATGGTGGATGTGCGTTTTTGCTGTAGTGATGGTTAGTGGTAGTGGTGCTGATAGCATGGGTTAATTACTGTTTTTGTTGTTGCTAATGCTGTCATTGATATCAATATGGTGGTATTATTATTGATTTTGCACCTGTACTCTTTGGTGGTGGTGGGTGGGTTTCAACTCCTTTGTTCCACATACATGCATGCGACCTCATTTTCTTTTCCCCTATGGAACATCAGGCCAAAATCATCTGTTGCATGCTGAACTAGACTGTTAAAGATATGCTCCAGTGAACCATATTCAACTAGTCGTATTTGGTTTCTCTATGTATTGCATGTGAAGCGAAAAAAAACTGTACAAGTGGTATTGTTCGTCTCGTTCCGTACTTTATTCATCATAAATCGCAAATAATGATTTATCTATTTACAGATTTCCACATATTTGAGAATAAAAGATTAGCAGCCGATGTTTACATATCAGTAACAGGCACATCTGGGGATTCTCCTACCTTAAAGGGCAGTGACATGATTGTGAGAAGTAAAAAATGCCTCAAGAACCAAATAAGTTGAAACATATACCAATGTATACACTGGCTAGGGTGTATATTCAGGCTGGAAGGGTTTGTCTTGAAACATATACCAATATATACACTAGCTAGAATGTATATTCAGAATTGAAGGAATTGTCTTAAATTTGTTTACTTCAAGAGAAACAAACATTTATCTAACATTACTGAATTAATCTCTGGCCCAAAAGAAATAGATCTAGATAGCTACACAACAAATTTCACCTACAAAGCATTTTCTGATAATAATTATACTTACAAAGCTAGAGGAAATGTGTGACTATGAAATTTTCATAGCAGAAATTTTAAACAGTATACCTGATTCTGAGAGCATTGTGTCCTAAATCAAGGACTACTTTCAATTTTGGCATTTCCCTTTAATGTACTGGAATATATACACCTGTGTGTTTGGATATTATGATCATTGTAGTTGGTCATGGATGAAATAGTACAGCACCATACTAACATTGCATTGTTGATGTCTACATGAAGTTTTATAACCATGAATGTTTTGCGTGGCCAAGTTTGACACCGTCACGACCCTCATAGTGTGATTTGTCAATGGTTATATCAAGGGCTTTCCCCTTGTGTGAATTACAACATCATAATTCAAACAATAATGTACTGTATGTGAAGTAAGACTGCAATTTGCATGTTGATTGCAACATAATTTTGATCACTACATGTAGTTCACAATATTCAACATGATTTTGCAACATCTACAAAGAGTTACTGCAAAGATTTAATAAGGTAAGGGGTGGGGTGTAGGGAGGGGGGGGGTCTGTATAAACAAACATCAGTGCAGAGATGGAAAAAGGTTTCTTTAGAGAAAATGCCAATTTATTGCCATTTTGTGTCTAAAACAACTGGAGTGTAAAAAAATATAGTGTTGAAAATTGTAATGATTGTAAATATTTTCCAAAATTTATAACTTTCATCATATTTGCCATTTTTCTCAAGCTTTCCTTCAATTTGTACTTTCACTGATTTTTTGCTTATATGAAAAACAATTTGCTCAAAGCTTCAATTGAATTTCCATTTAAATACACCCCTGCTTTACTTGTCGAAACTGTCCAATTCCGAGCAAAGTTATATTTGAGCATGCCTGGTCCATTTTGCTACAGAAGCAAACTGTAAAACTGAGGGGCATTCTTACCTGGTTTCTGGTTGCCCCTCCATAAATAGACCCCTGCTATACTTGTTGGAACTGTACAATTTCAAGTATATTCCTATAAGCATGTACAAGTACCTCAGGCCTTGTCCATTTGATACTGTGAAACTGAGAGCCATTTTTACCTGATCTCTGCCTGCCCCTCCATAAATACACCCCTGGTATACTTGTTGGTACATTACAATGCCAAGCAGAAACATATTACATGTACATGTGTACTTTTGGCCTAGTCCATTTTCATACAGAGGTGTACTGTGAAACTGAGGGGCAATCTTACCTGATCTCTGCCTGCCCCTCCGTTAGATATCATTGGCCCCATGGTCATACTACCCTGTACTCTCTTCTTCTCTTTCTCTTTCTCGTGGACCTGTAATAGAATGAATCATAAAAGTTTGTAGTAAATTTTAAATGAGTGAAACTACATGTATCTTTTCCAACTTTGAGTTTTCCTACTTCTTTAAGAAGTAGAGTATAAGCATGTACAGTATATGAATACATTTAAAGCAAAAAGGGTAACAGGAATGTTTTTGTAATATAAATTCATAGATATCTTCATTGTGCCAAATTTTACAGACCAGTTTCTTTGTATTGGCAAGGTTTTTTTTTTAATAGGTCATAAGTCACTTGTTAGTCACTATCTTAGTACATTACTAATGACAACTGGATTAGCTAATTATAGCAAGTGGCAAATTTTTTTTATAAAAATTAACAGCACAGGGTCACAATATTTCTGTCACTTAGATGATGACTACACGTTTGTCCTTTTTGTATGGTGGACCAAGAGGGGAGTTATATAAAGTCTGTATCATCAACAGTGATACATCATCAAAAAGCTAATTTCTGATTCCTAATGGATACAGATACTATAGATCATTGCTTCCAAAAACAGGGAGATGGAGGATATCTTCCATCTCTAAGCAAAGTCCTGCATAGAAACTTGATTTATTTTCACTTTCAAACAATAATGAACATAACAAAATGATATAAGAAAAAGCATTAAACAATTGCAATTGAAAATACAATAGCTATGCAATATTAATTATGTTTAATTAATGAATTCAAAATATTAATAAATAAGTTTACAACACTTCACTGAATTCATTTTTCTCATTTTTGATTATAAAATAAACACAAGGCATGTCTTATTTAAAACAAATTAATAATAATAAACAAAATTACAAGACAATAAAAAGAAGTACAAACTTTAAAGTGATAGGCTAACATTGTGGAGCTTCCATTTAAAAAACTGTCAAACTTTGATATCTGAGCTACATAGTAGTGCTTGAATGGACAAATAAACACCTAGAATACAAAAGTTCGGAAATTTATGCTGCCACTGGCAAGATACGAATGAATAAACAATTAATACTCGGGGCGAGCAGAAAATAGCCTAGATCTACACACAGTAAGTCTATGGGAGGAAATGGGCAGGTGAATCTGGTCATAATGATTTTCACTTTTTTAAAGCACTAAATAATCAATTTGAAATACAATTTTTTCAGGGCTTCATTTTTAGATCTTATCAAAGATACTGTTAGCATGGGGAATCATGTAGCTCAGATTTTTTTAAACTGTGGTAAATGTTAGCCAGTGGCTGTAAGCTTTACATTTTTGTACATCTATAAAAATTATGCCATGGAGATATCAACACTATCATCATAAGTAGCAGAAGCAGATTGGG
>JZLH01S0403473.1:139294-153499 GCA_001188425.1 Eucidaris tribuloides | reverse complement strand
AAATAAGCCTAACATTGATACTGGTTTAAGGGGCACATTGGCACACTCCCAGAGAATTGATATCCATGGGGGTGTAACAAGTTGGGTGTGGGGGTGGGGGTGGGGGTGGGGGTAGAGTGGTAGACTGAGAGGGGACAATTGGACATCATCCAAACCTACGAATAAATTGATAACGGCATTGACCTTGTTTCTTTACCACTGCAAATTGATATGTTCAAGACTCTAGGAATGCTTAAGGCAGGGGATAGGGATGGGTAACCTCAATGTTCACTGAACTGAATTGACCTTAAAACGCTACTTTAAACATACATGGGTTTTTCCTGTAATCTATCAGACATGGGAAGAAAAATATGTCACATACAGGCAGATCAAGGAGGTGTGGGGCCTACGATATTGCTTCCCCACACCTTCCTCACCCCAACCCCAACCCCCACCCCACCCACCCTTCCAAAATCTCCATTTTGGAAGAATAATATGATGGGGACTTTTGCCTCATCCAATCAAAACTGTTGGAGGAACAATAAAAATAATATTGGGTACAAAATATTAAGAAGGGGGGGGGTGGACCAGCTCACCACAGGAACATGTAGTTGTATATAAAAGGGAGGGGGCCGACAGGCTCAAAATTATTTTTGCACCTCCTGATTCCACCACTGAGTATTGAGTAAATCTATTGTTACTCCTGTTTCTAACTTCTTTTCCCAACAACAACAACCTAAAATTTCCCCATACCTTCATCATCCATCCATCCCCTCCCCACTCAGCCCCTCCCCACCCTCCCCTCCCCCACCCAAGGGGTTGTATGCAGCATGACCCCAGTCAAGCTGTGCTTTGTAGACTCAGGTTGGTTTCCTGTGAATGCACAGTGGGGGAACGTGAGTCACTCTAGACATCTGATAGGGGGTTTTAAGCTACCTAGATTCATTTAACTTGCCACAAGCCTGTATGACAGATAAGCAGTGTTACTCCTTATACCGTGCAATGCAAATTTTGAAATAGGTGGAGGTGCGTAATTTGTCTATCAGATTCAGACACGGCCCCTCAGCGGAAATCACTTATGTTCAACTTCACTTTGACAAAGATCATGACAATTTGTATCAAAACAAGGCTACAGCTATCACACATACAGTATATACTGTAGTACAGTTTATTTTGTGTGAACAGAATGAATTAAGGAATTGTGAGAGTATGTGAGTTTGTATGTCTGTTCTTTCCTTTTCCTTTCAACCCCCTCTCCTACCTCTTTTCATCCTTCAAAATTTGTATGCATTTGCACTATTGGCAGCACCCCTAATTGCATTTGGTGACATTTCTTTTATTTACTTATTTATTTATTTATTTATTTATTTATTTATTTATTTATTTGTTTATTTATTTATTTATTTCTTTATTTATCTATATTTATTTATTAGATTATCTATAATTTATTTATCATTTATTTATTTTCTTTACATTTATTTATGTATTCAATAAATTTATTTATTAGTTTGTTAACATCTATTTATATATGTATTTATTCATATTTATTTGATTAATGTTTTTATGTTTGTATATAATTACATACATATATACTCACTTATTTACTTACTTATCCATACATGTATATCTATTCATTTATGCACATGATATATATATATATATCTATGAGTTCATTTATTCATTTATTTATTGTTTGTTTATCTATTCATTGATTATTCTTTATTAACATATTTATTTTTCAATTTTGTACAACAATTTCACACAAGGTGTGACACGGGTGGACAGTGATGCCCTCTTTACAAAATTAAATTCTTGGATCCTCCACCTCTGGGTAGTGAATAAAGAAAAAAATCATGACAACATTCTTCTGATGATCTCTTTTCATTGGTCACGAGTTTTTACACCTGAAACTTGGCTGCACACCACAAGATTAGGAGATTATTGCTAGAGGGCTATCAGAAACCTAAATTAAGATGGTCATTGACGTCATGTTGGATCGCCTGAAGGCAATTTTTACCAGCATATTGCAACTTGATCTTCCTAAAAGCTTCAATATATGATTCAATATAGAGCACAAAAAATGATGTTGATAGGTAAGGTGTTCCTGTTGTCTGCTTTGTGTTGTGAGCAAACAAACATGTATACACATATATCTACCTAAGCCTATTAATAAAATATAGTATACTATAGTACACTATATATATATATACTTTCTTCAGAACCATAACTAAAAGTCAAAAGTTGAGGTAACTCTATCGATGATTTTCCTGCAGTATATCAGTGATAATATACATGTACTTAAACCCACTGTGTATGCAAACTCACACATATACTTGTACATGAACATAAACACAGACATACTGAATTTATATTATGACAATATGACTATTCATACTATTCAAAGTGTCTCAAATAATAATGAAGTTGTCATATTTCCAACATTTTTGTATGTCTCTCCTATCAGGAACAATCCACAAGAAATGAATTAATATCCAAAGGGAAATCAAATGTTGCAGACATAAAAATTATATTGAGACCTGAAATCTATGGCACATTACCTACAGACTATAAATGGCATATTCCATGCACTAAATTTAAATGGTTGTCACAGCAGGCTGATAACAGAATTCATGTATGCAAAATTATAAATGAGTATCAACAAGTTTCAAAAGATTTTATCGGAAATGAATCCGTCAAAGCACTTTCGTGTTCATTACTGGATGATTGCTTGGTTTACACAAGTTTTTTTTCCCCTCCAAATAACATTAATCTGAATGAAAGGGATTATTCTGAGAGGTGAAATATGATGCAACAGATTTTTTCATATGACTATCTCTCTATTAAGATCACAAACAGCTGATCATGTCATTTATAGATTAGCAGTTTGTGATCTTAGCAATACAGAGAGAATCATATAAAAACATATATTACATTAAAACATTAATCCAAATGTCCACACTCCACAGAATATCTTGTTTTATTTTTTTCTTCAAGAACCATACCATCATTGCTGTTTCAATGCAGTGTTAACTTCATTTTGTTGAGAGGTAAATTTGGCTGCCCCACAAAGTAAGAATTTTTAGAAAACAATGTTGAAATTAATGAACCCCCTGGGGAGATAACAGTAATAATTTTATGTCAGTACTGTACTTTCCTGACATTGTCAATGGTATCAGAAAATGTATGGACTCTGAATCTATAATGCTATGTCTCTCTCAACTCTCAAGTTATGACTAACAAAATGTAAAAGGAGATTCTTGTTTCACATAAAAATAAAAATATCATCAATTAAAAATCACAAAGCGGCAGTCCCCATTGACAAACTCCCAGGTTATGTTGCCTAAAATTTTATTTGGATACCTTTCCATTATATTTGCATGGCTTATTTGGAGTGGACACATCATGTTTGAAACCTCTTTCAACTACTGTATATTGGCATTCGAAGACACAGATCTGCACCAAATAATACACATAAAGTCCATAGAAGTTTATATCCTCTGGCATGTTAAGAGTTAAAACAATCCATGCAACATAATCATCTGTATATGAATGGTGTCTGTCATAAGTCTCATGATATTTTATTGATACCACATCAAAACCATCCATTGTTACTATAGCGTGAACATACATGTGGTCACGTGTCGTATGGTGGGGCGCCTTTGCGTGTACGAGGTGACTAGGCAGCCAAATTAAGAATTTTGTCACTCTTGCATTGTTAACCAATATAACTCAAAAAGTACTTATCAAACCACAAAATATACATTTCTGAAAGCGATACATTCATGAGAATCTCAACACCAATGTCAAGTTGTTATACAGGTGTGTAAAAAAAAATTAAGGGTAATATCACAAAAAATTATAATTGTGAATATTGATGACAACGTCATTGCACTGTGAGTAAAAAGTCATGCTCAAAATTGACTGTCATTATGGTGTGAAAGAGAGACATTTTCGCTTTATTAAAAAAATGTATGTTTTACTACTTTTCGAATTTCAAGATGTAAGTGATAAAGGTGTGGCAAAAATATTTAAAAATTTGTTGCGAGTGTTAACAATAACATTAAAATTACACTAATTAATCAAATGTTTATAAACCTATATTAACAATTTTAGAGATCTAATTAGTAGAATACTGTTTAATGAAAATGAATCATGTAGAGTGTATTATAAAAATTTCAAAACCAAATGTAGTGCCCACAGGGGCGCGAGGCGCTGAGTGAACATACATGTGTTGTCTTAAACATTCAGTACTTTTCATGGCTCATAAGTGTACAAGTAATGCAAGCATAAGCTACAACCAGTCATTAATTAAGTAAATTAATACACTTGAAAACAATTAATGTCAGCTTTACTTTCTTAAATTGTTAAATATATATCATGTGCCTTAGTTAAGTAGAAACTTTTCAAAAAAACTCTGCGATAAATAGTGCCGCTGCAGAAAATTAGTAAAAGAAAAGAAGTGTATCATGAATTTTAAATTTCGCCATAGGTTTGTACAGCTCCTGCCACCGCTTATCCTCCACGCTTATCAACAGATTTACCAATCGTTTCACATTTTTTGCATTTTTCACCTAATTAAACAAAGTGGTCATCACAAGATTTGTTACGCTCCAGTTATTTCAAAAGCTGATAATTTTGCTGTAGTAATGATCCCAAATTCCATCATAATTGGATAGAGAATAGCTCTTGGACAACAATTAATGAAGTAGAGAGGACTAAAAAGATGTAACACCACCGAGGTATTGTGGGGTCCCACCAATACAACACATGACCATGTAAATTTCTGACTCCAGTTCAGACACTTTCAAAACTTTCTATTATTGTAAAACTAATTGATGTATCCTGAAACCCTCAATAACCCATTATCTATTCAATTACTGAATGCTATACAAGATATGAAAGTAAATGATGGACTCTTAAGTCTTTGTAATTAATCAAAGCAATAGAAACATGTGGTCACATAACATACAGGAGTTGTGTAGTCTGACTGCTGTCTGTGATTGTCTTTACAGCCAAAGAATAGTTTTGGCTTATCTGACAAATTTGTAATGATCATTCTGTCAAAATTTCACATCAGATATCAGATAATAACATGAAACCTACTGAAATTTGTTTAGAATGATGTATTGTGAATTGTGATTATAATTAAAGGTTAATGGCATGATTGGAAACACTTGAAATGCCTCAAGAACCAAATGAGTTGTAACATAAACCAACTATACACCAGCTGGAGTGGATCCCCCTGCTGGAAGGATTTGTCTTTAATTCATTCACTTGAGGAGGATCAAGCATGAACATACTTATTTGCCAAAAGGGCTATTGATAGTTATTTTAGAATGATTCAATGTTTGACCACAAGATTTTCACAGCAGCATCCTTGCATAGTTTACTTGATTCTAGAATAGTTTCAGCTGAAGTTGAGGACTACTCACAATCATGCTATTTACTTTTTCATGACCAGCAAGAACATATCACTGGCAAAAATGTCCATGGGCCACTGCCATTTTAATTTGTTCATCAGTTTCTCCAAATTGAGAGCATCTTACGGCATGAAAGTTTCAGGGCACTAATAGATAATCTGTATGTAGGTTTATCTATTATTACAATATGAGCAAGAATTTCCTTTTCATCATTTTCCGTAACTATACAACAGTTCAATCACTGGACTGAAAATATGCAATGTCCACCCCCCCCCCCTAAAAAAAAAAACGGGACTGTTTTCGTCAGGTACTAATTTTCTGACTTTATATGGAAAATGTGACATGATTTGGTGAAATCTTAACCCGTTGAAGACTAAGTATGAGTAAACTCGTGTTGGGGTCTATGGAAAATGCGTGTTATAGTGAAATCAAATCCTGCCCAACGGGTTAAGTAAAAAACACTTCTGGAACACCATTTGAATATTGACATTTGGTTTACAATCATGACTCTAATTTGCTTTCACGCAGGTAAAAATACCCTAATTAGAGAGAACGGCAATTGGAACCAAGTTTTGGCCCTCACATGAAACCAATCACTTAAATTACTGTCCAAGGGTCAAGAACTAAACAATGGTTCTGCTTCCTGAACAAAGACTGTAATTCGGCTCATAAGTAGTTGTGTTTCCTTTATTATCACCCTTTTATGACTTGTATCTTCCTGAAACTAAACACGATGATGAAGTGGATACTTAATCAAGTGCTAGGAGTAAGGATGTGCGTGTGGCCGGTATAAAAAAGTGCTTATGTCATACATATACCATAAATGTTCACCAAATTATTTTTTATTTGTTTATTTTGCTTGAAACTTTAGGACATACATTTAGAATAACAACAAATTTAATAAGGTACAGGTGGAAAAATATAATTGTCCAAAACAAACATGATCCCCTCATTTTTTATTTTAAAGATATAACATCACATTACTTCCGAATAAGATCTGCATTAGTGTGTTACTATAATCTAATTTCTACTCATGAAAAACCCAATTTTTGCAAAGAGTATTAAAAAGGTTTTAGTTTAATCAACAAAGCAGGAAATAGTAACAAACTTGGATGTAAAGCAAGAATGGTTTTATGTGTAAATCAATCTACGAAAAGTGATAGGTCAAATATGAGAATGTCACCAGTATGTGCACACCACCTGCATTTATTCTCACAAGTACATTTTTTTTTCAATCTTTTATTGACAAATTGGGCAATCATGCAAACAGATCATTACAACAAATGAGGAAGAAGAAAAGGGGGGAGTCTATACAGCGTGCCCCAAAAAGAATGCTACACATGCGATTGTTAATTTCATCATGCACAAAATGTTATTGGTGATTATTTCACGGATTAGAACATTCTTTTTTCAACAAAATGATACCATGATCATTGATTTTGATGAAGGCGTTTGGATTCTAGGGCTATTTTCTGAGGCAATGTAATTTCCTAAATTTGCTATTTTTCAACTCCAGCGATCATCAGAACGCCGAAATATTCTCGCGTAACGACTTGCCATGGAAGGGGCTTCACTATCCAGGTGCAATGACAATGTAAGCCATACCTTACCATTGTCTTCCGTATCAAAGTGAGGCATTCCAGTTGTCTGTCTCCCTGCTCATTCTATGGCACGCTGCTACGTGAGAATATTTTGGTGTTCCCAGGTTCACAGGAGTTGAGAAAGAAAGAAATTTCGGAAATTACATTGCCTCAGAAAAAGGGCCCTAGGATCCAAACGCCTTACTCAAAATCAATCATCATGGTATCATTTTGTCGGAAAAAGAATGTTCTAACAAATGAAACAACAATTAATGGCATTTTGATCATGATGTTGAAGAAATTAACAATCACATGTGTAGCATTCTTTCTGGGCCACCCTGTATAGCATTCGAAGTTAGATTGCATTTTTTGCAACAATGGTATGCCAATGGTGTGCTAATGTTTTGGTGATCAAAGTAACTTCAGATCTTTAAACTGGCAGTGTAGTTGTCAATCCTTCCTTTGTTCACTGTTGCGCGCTTGACTAACAGTGGCAACAATGGGTATGATCATGATCCTATAGATTTTCTATCTATTGAGTAGCATCTGTCTTCTATAGAAATATATGGGGAATACCCTTACGTGACCCAACTCTGAATGCAAACATCACTGTGCATGAACTGCGCAGTGCAACTTGGCAAAACCTGAAACTCATGGTTGTTTCAGAAGCTCCTGCATTGCATGTAAGCTACACATTGTTTTTTTTTCCTACTTTGAAATACTAGAAATACTAGTTACAAGCTACGCATTATTTTCAGTTTGTAATGATGGATTTGGATGTGATCATAGTCTGGAATAAAGACAAATACATGTCCAGTACCTCATGTGGGTGGGCCTCCCTGGTCAGAGGATATGTTAGATTTTTTTTCCCAGAAGATTCACATCATTTGAAAGGCAGTGATATGATTGAGAGAAATAAAAATGCCTCTTGAACCAAATTGGTTCAAAGATATAGATACACCAGCTGGAGTGTATCTCCTGGCTACAAGGATTTATCTGGAATTTGTTTACTTAAGGAGAATCAAGCATGGGCATACTAGCACTTTATTTCTCTCTTGCCCCGAGACAAATTAATCCCATAGAAAGCTAAACAACAAATTTGTCTGCCACAAGGCATACTGATGGAAGTTATTTTAAAATGAGTCAACTTTTGATTATAGAATTCTAGCCTAGTTTATTTGATCTAGAATAGTTTTACCCCAAACTGAAGACTACTCCAAATCATGTCATTAACCTTTAAAACAAGGAGCAGTTGACCCTATAAACCTCTCCCCCTAAAAATACAAATAAACAAATAAACAAATAAATAAATAAATAAAATGATTAATTGAAATATATAAATAACAAAATAAATATAATAGATAAATAAACAAATTAATTGAAATATATAAACAAATACCTACATAAATTAAAATAAATAAATAAATCAATAAATAAAATATAATAAACAAATAAATCAATAAATAAACAAATAAATAATATTAAATTCATCAATAAATCAGTAAATCAATCAATCAATCAATCAATCAATCAATCAATCAATAAATCAATCAATAAATAAATAAATAAATAACAGAACATAAAGTCATGAAAAATCAGAGGTGCAAACACAACAGTAGGTGTACTCATGAGCCCCCATCTGGATGTACACCCCCCTCCCTACCCAGCAGTAAATTTTGAGTTTACTTACCCTACTCCACAGCTCCTCCTCTCCCAACTTGCCCGTCTTAAATTCCGCCATAATGGTAGCTAACTCCTCACAGCTTAGATTGCAGTTGACGGCCAGCCATTCATCTGGAGGTAGAAACGGGAGAGAATGAAAATAATTATACTGAATTAATACCTTTTACCAAGGTTATAACATCACCAGAGCTATCAACCTCTGCTGACCTCAAAATATACTGATGCACAGTAAAATGCATTTTGAAAGCAAACAAAACAACATATTTTTGTAGTAAATGAATGGGAGAATTTCACATATTAAGCAAACTTAACAAATTCAAG
The DNA here is from genome assembly GCA_001188425.1 of Eucidaris tribuloides. Lineage (NCBI taxonomy): Eukaryota > Metazoa > Echinodermata > Echinoidea > Cidaroida > Cidaridae > Eucidaris > Eucidaris tribuloides. The sequence goes on along the minus strand of JZLH01S0403473.1, from coordinate 144,516 downwards.
GGGAAAAAAATGTATTTTGCAATTTAAAAATCATAGTTTTATACTTTGGATAATGAGCTCTCTCCCATTTTTTAGAAATTAATAAAAATATAAAATGTCGAGGGGGGGACCCTGACACTTTCCATAGTTAAAGTACTTACCGCTACATGTTCTCCAATAATTTAAACATCACAATTTGTCACTATGAGTATAAACAACTTTCAGTACGTTTGGTGTTATTTTCTGACGTCTGGGGTGACAATAGAATTTACTTTGAGAAAGATTAATGGAAAAGTTGTCTCATCTACCAAAACTTTACTTGGGCTTGAACAGCTCTAGACACTAGTATAGCATAAAGGATCATGTAGCTCACATTTGCTCTCAGGTTTTTTAAAATGGGAAACACTGTTAAAGAGAATACACAGTACTGGTTGATTACTTGCAGAACAACGTCATTTTGATATCAGCTGCTTTCAAACCTTCGGTGAACAGATGGTATTCTAAAAATGTTACTATAGTACGGAGAGAGTAGTTGAAAACAACAGAACACTTCGTTTATGACAAATCTGCTACACAAATCCCCATTGCTGACAAAGTACTAACACAGAAATGAATATGTGGGACTATGCCATTCACACTGAAGCAACAGAGTTGACTCAGTCGGGTATTCAAACTGCCCATCCCTCAACTTTTTATTGCATATGAAGTGAATTAGTCCCACATTATAATGCAAATGTAATTTACTCTCACCTGGAAACTAATGAAATGTGAAATTTTGATGAAAGATTTTCCATCATCAACCGGTACTGTGTATTCTCTTTAAAACGATGCTTTTAAATTGACATCCTATGTATGACCCCAGGTCTCTCAGGTGATTCACACCATATTGTCACATCCAATTCCTCCCGTACCTCCGACGGACGGGGCTAGAAGGATTGAACCGAGTTGACCAAACGGTGACAGATAACATTGGGAAGGAAAGGGGACTTAACAGTTGTAGTGGCTGTTGGCTTTTTGTGATATGTAATGAGAGGAAACAGGTAGGAAACTTGTCAAGGGGGTAAAGCAAAATTCAGGGGATATCAAAAACAAATTACCTCATATCCAAATATAGGGGCATATCCCAGGGGGTGCCAAAGGGTATAACTCCCCCCTCTCTCTTCTCTACTCTCTCTCTGCCAAGCATTTTTTTCTTCATAATTCTATCTTTAGAAGCCATGAGGTATACATGCAGATGACACTTGAATTTCTAACGTTCTGGTTTGTAACCAGTTTGGAGTTTATTCCCACCCTTTCTCCCTTCCCCTTCCCCCCTCTCCTCCTCCCCACCCCCCCCCCAAAAAAAAGAACAAAAATCTTGCATCTAGTACTGACTTTTAATAAAATAAATATGCAAAAATCATGTGGATTGTGACGGGGCAGTGGTTATGAATTAGTGTCTGCATGTTGTGCATTTGACTGTGAGCATACATAGATAGCATAATTACGAAAATATAACATGATATTCAAAATACATGTATGTGAATGTTGATTTGCAGTGTGATGTGCATGTAATGGTTTGTACATGGATGAGTGCCTGAATGCATTTCACCTTGCAAAAAATTGTGGTTTTTCCCCTAGAATCAAGTGCGAAGCATACTGAAAAGGTAACAAACCTTATGGTGCGTTTACACTATGTTCCCGGTGGCCACAGCAACCACGTTTCAGGCCACCATGGACAAAACGGGATGGACGTGCGACCACGCGGGAGGACGGGCTGGGCAAACGTGAAAGTCCGTGTTGCCTTGGACGCCGGGCCAGACTTTTTTACCGTCAAAAAAATTGCCACGGTAGTCATGGTGAGGATGAGAAACCTAGTGGGTCGTAGGAAAATGAGGGGAACGCAATAAAACTCGACAGTACGTTATAGGCCGTAACAGCACTTGGAGGTGATCCGTAGCGGATCTATCCGCGTGGTCTCACGTCCATCCCGTTTTGTCCACGGTGGCCTGAAACGTGGTTGTCGTGGCCGCCGGGAACATAGTGTATACGCAGCATTAACGGTACACTTCCCACAGAAACACCTAGTGTTCGCAAACAAACCCCATGGCACGGTATGCATCGAACTGGCATAGTACAGCACGGTTCACTTCCAAGGGCACTTGAGCGGGACAAGTGTTCACATTAAGACTGATGTTGGTTCATTGCATTGATTTCCATCCAATTCCAGTGTGCAAAAAAATAAAAATAAAAAATAAGTAAACAATATATAAATTTTGCAGATGAAGTGATGAAGAACGTCAATTAACATTCTGTAAAATTCAGCTTACCCCCAAGTTTCTTGAAGTCAGATGGACTCAAAGTGAAATGACCTATAGAGGGGGCAAAAGTTACATCAAAATTTCACAGGGAAAGATGGCCAAGGAGCAAGGGGTGCCAAGAGAGCTGCAGGGTGGGGTTTGACCTACCCTAAATATTTGGTTTATAGGAGTTACTTCAGAATTTTTGGGTTGAAGGGTAAATCACATCTGTAATTACTTTTTTCATTGATACAATATCTTAGATTTTTAAAGGGTTACAAAGATAGCTGAATACTGATAGCAGCCATTTTTCAACAGTACAGGTAAGTAACCCTCTAACCATGTTGAATAGGATAGAAAGTGCCTACAGTGTATATTCTAAATCTGCCCCCAAATCATCAACAGATTTTGGACGAAGGGGCAGTATGTAGTGGTGGCCGATATTATGATAATATCGAAATTACATGTTGAAAAAATATTGAATACATGATAATGATCTCATGATTATTTCAAAATATCGCCAGAGGCCCGATATGACCCAAAATACCATAGATTATGGGGTAAATGCATGCACTGCAGTGGGAGGGACCAAGAAAAATTCCTATAGCTATAAATACTCTGCACACGAGTGCTACATGTACTGCCTAGTAATCATATTGGTAGAAACAGGGGCTGGGGGGATATGAGAGACCTCCATGCTATTCAGCTATCAAACTTGTGGTATTACAGTACATGTATGAGCAGAAGAGCATTTAGGATAACATAACAACTCTTGTCAACACACTGACCACCAAAAATTTATAAACAATCGGCACCATGAATCTTCTGATCTAGTTACAAGGGGGTCTGCAGAAAGCAACATTGTTTTGACTATGTTTTGATAACAGTCCTTCAGGGCTCACTGTGAAATTTAAAAGCCTAAAATAGATTTATCTTCTTCATCACAAATCTGTTTTTCAACTCAGGCGATAAATCGAATAAATCGTGTTATCCACGATGTTTTTTTCCACGATAATCGAATGAGGTTTAGATCAAATATCCCAGCTCTATGTCAGTCACCTTGTGAGGGTGCTCTCTCAGTCTCAAACCTAAAGTCTTCCCTATTTGATAACAATAATGTGAAACAGCTTGTTATGCATGAAATTTGTGATATTAATACAAGTTTATAAGTACATACTTCACTGAAGATTGAAACTGCTGGTAACAAGATATCCTCCTTCACACGCGAAAACTTAACACAACAACATTGGATTTTTAGCGACAACACAGAAATAAACATACTACATTGTGTAGGCCTACACATGCAGTTAGTCGAGAGATACATGTGTAATGCAATGCCATGGCTCATAAAAAAATTGATGAGTCTAATATCCTCCAAGGAAATTGAGGGCAAATCCCCCACCACCATCAGCATTGGTTATCTGGGTAAGGGGGAGGGGGGGGGGGCTACATATATATCCCATGACCCAGCTAGGCAGGTGAAAATGATGAGAGTTTGGAGAGGGGACATCGACATCAGGGGGGGGGGGTGTGTGCCTCACGAGATGCCGGAATGGGAGTCTATAGGGAGCTGCCAAAAAGCACAAAATATAGGGTCTTCAGAGCTAAAGAACCCTGAAATTTGGAGTAGTGGGGTCTAACATGTCTAAGGAGCCGACAGGAAGCACACAACATACAGGGCTATACATGTCAGAATCGCGCCGTCGCACGGTTCGCTCGCAAAGCTGACCAGCAGGGCCGCCGGACACGTTTTGCGCACGTGTAATCAGTTAGTACTGTACATGTAGCTGGAAATATCAGGCCGTTCACGCACGAGATTGAACACTGTCAATGAAGAAGCATGCTACAGAGTGAGCGAATGGTTAATCATAGTGGGAGGTTTCAGTTTTGGGGGTCTACGGAGCTGCGCCGAGCTCCTAATAACATCCTCGCCAATAGTTGTACAAATACCTACTGTACAAAGGATAAAAATACCTTTTAGAGTTCTTTCAAAAAGTAAGATGCCTTTATCTTGTCCACATTTTGTTGTGTAACAGCTTTTACAGCTTTATCAGAAATTCATTTTTAATTTATCACTCATTGCAAATTGGTCCACTTTGACAAAGCGATGGTAAAAAATAAGATTTAGAAATCAATGTTTAAAATGGCTGTTGCTTCGTATTTGACAAGATGTGAAAAAGGTGATTGCATTGGAAAACTTTATTTTTCAATTTATTGTAAGTAACCAAATCTACTGTAGATTTGCAGTCATAGATTTGCGGATTTGGCGCAATACAAATCATATGTATTATTATTATTTTTATTATATACATGTATGTACTTTTGGTGAGATATATTTCTCCCTGCAATTTGACACATGGGCCTGTTGCAACTTCCTTTAAAAAAACAATTACACTTGTTGACCAACAAGATAATCATACACACACATCATTAACAATCAGCAGATGTCAGCCATAATTGTGCTCCAGATATAAATATGTCAAAATTGAATTATGACAAATGCAAGTTATAACTAATTTTCCCCCCAAACAACAGTTACATCTTTGGATTACACTTGTCAGTGCGCTGTCAGTTGTAGAATAATCTAACGTTGAAGATCGACGCTTCCCCGCTAATTGGGATTCGTTCACTCGCTCGAGTCTAAAACAATGGGTGTATCTCGTAAATATGACGTACATCATCACCGAACAAAATTGACGGGCGCGTTGTTACAAGCTAATGACAAGATGATGTACGCTTCGGAGGGAATTATCTGTACAGATCAAAGTCCTTTCGAGCTGTGCGGCACATAAGTTCATGTTTTCACAACGAAATCCTCCAGAGAGCGAACTGAAACAGACAAGGCCAACTGGTCGTTCTGTTTGCGAGCAAAACCGCAAGCTACAAGGAATTAGAAGTAATTGCTGCATCATATTTTCTGAGACTTTTTTAAAGGGATCCGAAACAAGAGCTGTGATGTCACTC
>JZLH01S0403473.1:111493-126781 GCA_001188425.1 Eucidaris tribuloides | reverse complement strand
CCCCAGTTCTGGTACAAACACTGACAGAGAAGTTTGATCCCTAATGAAATCCACCCCCCCCCCTTTTCTGCTCCTGATGGAAAATACCCAGTTATTTAATTTGATAACTAAAGGAGTAGGTTATTATTGTACAACCAAAAGCAGGGCTATTCTGAAACAGTGGATGAATGAAAAGCAATTGTTTGTAAACATTACACATTCACGTACAGTATATGCATACCTGCCAACCAATACGGATTTTCCAAGGCAGTTCTGGTCTTTTTACAGTTATTACGCGATGCGTTCATCAAGAAAAATGTAGATTATAATAAAAACAGAACATGAATGACCAAAATAAATCAAACTACTGAATAAAATGCCTTGGTTACTATAGTGATTTTAATGCAATGCCCAAATTGTAATGGAAATGCTGTGTTTACTTTCACTGGTGAGTGACGGAACTAAAGGTTTGTTTTATTCATGCTTTTTCTCATAAGAAAACTTTTGGTTCAGCTGTTTCAAATATTTTTTCTCATTCACACTCTAATCTAATTTTTTTTTGTATTATGCCACATTTTCATTGTTTACCGTACCGCCTAATATCTGTGATAAGACCAAAACTGCCCTGAAAAATCTGAACTGGTTGGCAGGTATGTATATGTGACCTGTCATCACAAAAGTCTTAAAAAGTCACAAAATGTAAATACATAAATAATAGAAACTAAGTGATTGGTATAAAAGATAAAAACTTTGAAATTTGTTCATACTGTACACCATGTGTTTGAAATCTCAGCCAAAAGGTAACAAATTGTAAATGCCCTCAAATGTTCAAAATTAGAAAAAAAAAAAAAAAAAAATAAACTGTTTTGGGGTTTTAGACAGTGCGACTAAATATAGGCTTCATCATATCACGTTACATATGGCTACAACCATGTGCTTTAAAGGGAGAAGGAGCCAGCAACTAACAGGCATAAGTTAACCCGTTGGCTACGGGAACCGGGTGTGTCCTGTGTTAACTCTATGGGATTTACAGAATCTCGGAGCCAGTGGGTTAAGAAAAAAATGACATTGTGAGTATTGTGAGAATTATGGTACATGGTGATAAAGACAGCCAAATAAGGGGTGCTGTGTGATACTCACCCTCAGTAAGGCCCTATAAATTAGTTAATTTGTGTTTATTTTACGTCTTTGCAAGTTTTAACCTTGGATAAAACAGAAACAGCTACACATGTATATGGGGAGGAGCTTATCGATTCAAACAGTGCATACATTACCACAGCGCGACTAACACACGTCGGGTGGCATGGATCGGTCACGCATGGTCAGCTCCAGACCTGTGCACGTGCGATCTGATTGGTTGGCAAAAATTCAAATTTTTTCTTAACTTATGCCTGTTAGTTGCTGGCTCCTTCTCCCTTTAAGTAGGCTGCCCCCTGTATTTCTTCATTCCAAACAATTAACACAGAGGTGATCCAGTTCTTGGAAGCAGCAGGTTAATAAGTAGTACAAACTATAAACTGAGCAAAACCAACCCACAAACAAAAACACTTTACAGTGTATGTTACATCCTACACAATGCCTTACAGTATAAAACTACAGTACAAAAAGTTTCAATCAATTCCCACAGACAAAATCCGGGTTTCCAAGAAAATATAGACAGTGAAAAAGTTTGTCTTTGTTCACATTGTGATGATGTCTAGTGAGGTCATTAACCTAACAATACAAAAAACTCGGAGCAGCATGACCAACTGATCCACATGGTACGCAGTCTCGCTCCTAGCCTGTATTTAATGCTTTACTAATCCAAAATTCTGAGGAGAATCATTCTAGAGCTAGCTGAACAGTAAAAAGAAAAAGATAATTATAATAATTGTCAAAAGAACTTTTCAACTGCCAAAAAAGTACTAAAACAGGTAAATATCTTGTTGTAAACAGTCATTACTGAGCTTTAAGATATTAAAAGTTGCCAAAATACCTATATCATTCCCCCCCCCCCCCAGAAAAGACAAGAACAAACAATAAATATAAAGAAGAAAAACAAATTTAATTTCTAACTCAAGCTAGAATTAAAATCAATTTAAATAATCAGTACATAAAGCAATAAAATATGAATTTGTTGAAGATGAAATGGTTGCTAATTGAGTTTTTTTTCAATATTATAATAACTGAAATAGCACATTTTCCAAATGTACATTTTCAAATTCCCAATTGGATGTACATAGTATGCACACCAATGAATATAGCAAGCTACATGTTTATATCACAGAACTTCACAGGATACTTATTAATCAGGACATATCTTAATTTTGCATCAATTGAAGAGTTTCAGAAACTCTTCGTACTCTTTAAAATGCTCACAATTTCTTTCAATCATGGCCCACGAGAGGTAATTAATAACTTCTAATCTCAGTTTCTTCTCCCATCTACTTAGCTCTCGAATAAATGGAGTTGTGAGTTGCGTATATACCATACTAAAAACTGTATTATCACAATAATGTGTGACGTGACATCACTCTTGCTCAATAACAATGGTGGAACCAGGTGCAGCACATCCCAGCTGGTAGTTTCTACTAATAGGAGAGCAGCAGTTGCACTGAGTTATGGTTTGGCTATAACCATCATTAACAAAAGTTTAAGACAACAAGAATATTTTCCATTAAACGATGTAGAAAACAAAAGCTCGAAACTATTGCTTCTTGAAGATGTTGAAGGGCAAGTTGGGTTCAGTGTCATTGCTCAAAGGGCACAAGATAGTGCTTACCGGATGCAATATACACCAACATCAGTCCCCTTGGAAGACAGATTACACAGATTTTTGTGCAAGAACTTGAAGAATCTTCCACCGTAATTGTAAGGCCTTGGCACTGTATCGTCATCACATTACGCAGTCGCACAAGGTTCATCAAGTTCTTGCTCAGATTTCAAAGTAAATCTACCTTTAAAAGTATTGATGCTGATGGGAGTACTTTCCCTTGCCCTATGAGTAATGAATAATAACTAATATGCACTTAACCTCTTCAAGAAGCAATAGTCTTTACTTTTTGTTTGGTACATGGTTTCATGGGAAAAGTTCTAATGGTCTTAAACTTTTACTAGAGATGGTAATTGTTCCCACATACATGTACTTCCGAACCAGTTTGATGGCATAACTTTTGCTCTTTATGGTATCTAGGAATTGTTGGCAAGAAGTGAATATTACTACTGACTACACAACAAGATCAATATCTTTAAGTATTGACACTTTAATCAACTGGCATTGTATCAGGATCAGAAATGAAAGCAAAACGTGAGTCATAGCTGCCATTCTTTCCATGGAGGCCTTTCTTTTCTTATCCTCAAGAGGTTTTCCAGACAATAACAATGTGATTCCTTGTAATCTGGGAGCTAGTCTGACTTAGATACATGTAAAGACAATGTTCATGAGTTCAAGACATATTTTTTTCCTTTTTCAAAGTGTATTACCTTCACGTACTGTATAGAATCCCCCCCCCCCAACTTAAAGGGAAATGAAACCCAGACATCTACTTGCATTCAATGAATAGAGAGCAATAAGAGAAAGAAAATGTGAAAGTTTGAGCAAATTTGATTGAACCGTTCAAGAGTTATGAATGTTCGAAGTTTACTTAATCCTTATTATGGAGGATTCTTAAATTGGCAACTCTACCACTTTTTTGAGATAGAAAATGTGGAGAACTCCCCATTGGTTTTGTACACAAATTTTCACAAATTTATGTTTTTCTGAAATGTCAGTTGAGAAGGTAATCAAATTCTTTCAGAAAAACATGGAGAATCATTTTTGCTGGAACATACTAGGACAACAAGCAAGAGGCAATCAGATATTTCTTTAAAAATGAGAAAAAGTGAAAATTTGTGTACAAAACCAATGGGGAGTTCTCCAAACTGTCATCTGAAAAAAGTGGTAGAGTTGCCAATTTAAGAATCCTCCATAATAACGATTAAGTAAACTTTCAACAGTCATAACTCTTGAACGGTTCTACCAAATTTGCTCAAACTTTAACTGTTTTATTTCTTTTATTGTTCTTTACTCTCTGAATGCAGGAAGATGTTTGGGTTTCATTCCACTTCAGTGAATGCAGAAGAGTTAGAGGAACTCGGCAGTGTGATTTTCAGCAAAAAGTTAGATATTGATTCAGTCATTCAGGGGTTGTCATTTATCAAAGTTTGATTCACTCCCATTAGGAGACACTTTTTGGCAATTTTGCTATAGCTGTAAAGTTACATTAGAACAACTGTTCCACTGAAACTGTACACAAATTTACCCAAAATTGTACTTTACTTCAACAAAATACAACCCTGTTGTACTTGTTTGATGTATATGTCGGAATCAAGATGATGGGGGAATTTCCCCAGAGACAGCCCAATTCCCAAATGATAAGATACACAATCAAATAAATTAACTATTTGTAACTATACATGTATATTTCAATAATTTGTTGGTCATATTTATATATTTCATTTACAGTAAAGAGTGAACTACAAAAAATATGAATTCAATAGGCACTACCAGAACTAACAATCAGGGTTATATCTAGAAAGATTTCTGTGCCCGCTGTAGGAAGGAATTATGCAAGCGGAGCGAGCAAAGCGAGCAGAGCGCTCCTGAGTTTCCACATAGAAAAAAGGCATTTGAAAATATTTATTTTACAAAATACATCTTAAGCTGAAATGTAATGATGTTTAAACTTTAAAGCTCAAAATACACGATTTATTTAGAGATTTCAAACATTTATGGTCATTTTAAAGCTTTTCTGTGCCGGTCGGAAGACTAATAAATTCAGCTCAGTGGCGGTCGGCTTCAGTTTGTGCCGGCTACTACCGACCGGCGCCGACCGCTATAGCCAGGGCTCCACACTAACATTTTTCCTACTTGCCCTTTGGGCAAGTGAAATTATCACTTTCAGATTTTTATTTGCCCAAATGAAAAATTTACTTGCCCGAAAATAAATGATAATAAAAACATTAAAAATAATTTCCCCTAATTTTAACTAATAAAGCCTTTATAGCATTGGATGTTTGTTTCTGGGGGTTGGCAAAGGTGTGATTTATGAATTTAAAGAGTCATACAAAGAAAAAAATAATGATGAACTTTAGTAAGTTAATTAAATACAAAGTTTTAGACATATTTTGTTCGTTTTTGTAAGTTTTTGAACATGTTTTGCTCATTTCATGATCAAAATTTTACTTGCCCAATGGGGCAAGTAAAGTTTAACATTTTGAGTTTTTACTTGCCCGACTTGAAATTTTACTTGCCCCGGGCAAGCGGGCAAGTGCTAGTGTCAAGCCCTGCCATAGCTATAACCCTACTAACAATAATCTGGAAGGAATAGGCAAGTAACATCTTAAATACCAATGATGTTATACTTGGCACAGTAATTTTAATTTGTCTGTCTCATATCTTTTTTTATTGATATCCTCACACAAATAAAATTTATGTGACATTCAAGATACATATATAACCTGCAACTACAATATTTCTTGAACATTTTAAAGAACAATTGGCCTTGGTATATACACTGTATTATCAATTATACAGAAAGACTCACGATCTCACACATGGCATTCAACCAAATTGGCCGATATACAACAAAATTACCGATTAACTTCCTGTCTGCAGGTATCTCTCTTGAATTTCCACAGGATTTTGAAACTGTCTTCAATTATGATATACAGCTAACAGGCAATGGGCCAATCAAGCTTTGAATTCCATTAATACTGCATTAATCCATATTTGTGACAAAAATAGAAAAATTAACAAGTCACAGGAAATGGTCAAAGTGCCAAGTCTTATATATAAATACAACAATTTTTCCTATCCCCCCCCCCCCACCCCGTAATTGAAACATACTAAGCACAAGGGGAATTTAAGGAAATAAACTGCACGTCAGAAGTTCAAAACATCACAAATTTAGCAGTACTTGTGTCCATTTTATCATTTACGGTTCGTGTTCCCAAATGGGGCTTACAACTCCCCCCACCCTCCCCCACCACCACCACCACCTTCCGAAATTGGAACACACTCAGCACAAGGGGAATTTAAAGAAACAAATTGCACGTCAGTACCCGGTAGTTCAAAAGATCACAAATTTAGCAGTACGTGTGTCCACTCTTATATATAAGTGCAACACGCCTCCTGACCCCCCCCCCCCTCCACCACCTTCCATAATTGGAACACACTTAGCACAAGGGGACTTTGAGGAAACAAATTGCACGTCAGTAGTTCAAAAGATCACCAGTTTAGCAGTACGTGTGTCCATTTTATCATTTATATTTATATCATTTGTGTTCCCAAATGGGGCAGTTCACTCAGGATGAACGATTTCTCTTCGGACTTGGATAATAATGAATGCCAGCTTGAGTTGCAAAACTGAGTGGACAAATGACCAATCTCTACACTCCCATATATCCTTCCCCCTCTCAATCCATATTTCCAGTTTCTATCAAATGGTGAAAAGAGAATTGAAATGATCGGTTCAACGGCTGGCCGGAGGTGCATTGACATCTGTAGTAGTGTGTTGCCGTTCGATATGGGTTTCCAAAGAACGGGAATTGTTTTCAGAAAGGAAACTTGACATTGTTGAGCCTTGGTAAAGAAAAGGGGTTACTTTGAGTCTTTGAAATCTGACTGCTTTCCAACATTTTGTTGTTTTTTTGTTTTTAAATTGGGAAATTGATTAAATCGTTTGCTGAAAGACATCCACCCACAGACTCAACACAGCACCTCAAGAGAACTATGACATTAATGTTTGAAATGTCATTATTATTATTTTTTTTTTTTTGGTCTACAGTTGCCATAAAAACAGGGGGGGGGAGAGAAATATTTATCGGTTTCAAGTTTGGTGAGACACAAAGTTTGTCAAAGATATTAACAAATGTATCTTTTGGTTTTGTGGTTTTTTAGAAAAAGCAGCAAAACATTTCCAAACAACATTAATACCGTTCCAGAAATTAACTCCATATGAATAACAGGAGTTTCTATCCAAACTCTTGGTCTTTCCAGTTTCTCGAAATTTTCCATGAAATTAATATCGGGGTAAAATGACAGCACTATTAGATTAAAAGTCAGTAATAAGAGTCCCTCCAGGATACGAATCCAGGGTCACTAATGGAAGCTTCCTGACGGAGGAACAGGGTACGTCTCAAGACAGGAAGAGAGGGCCCCCTCTCTGATATATACCTGCCATTACCCTTCCCCTACCCCCATTCCAAGCCACCTATAACCACCTCCACTAAGGATGTCGCAAGCACCTCAAAAGTGGGGAGAGGAGAGGGGGGGGGGGGCTTTGCTACTCCTTGGCTAGGGAGCTGAGCACCTGAATGGGGAGAGGGTATAAGGGGGATGGGGAGAGGTAATCATTCCCACAGTTGTGACTTTTTCAAATGCTTCAAAATCATATTGAAAGTGTTACAAAAGTAACAATTATCATATACTGACCAAGCACATTTTCGGTGTTATGGTTTTACTGAATAAGCCCTGAGCGAGTTTGATGCCAAATTTTTGCAGCCCAAATTGGAGTCCAAGTGTAATCGGGCAATGTAAATAACTGCAAAAAATACATACTAGAAATAACCACGCAGTGAGTATTTTTGTAAACTTGTTGTGGATAAACTGTGCAAAAATCCATGATATTCATGCCAATATTCACAGTATTTCCAGTGATAAGGCAAAAATACCAAATGCTAATTTTTGACCAGATTTTTGTATTAATTGTAATTATGAAATATTGTATGTTCTCAAAGTGAAGCCTATCAAATAAATTTGATATACCGCAAAAGCTACATGTAGGTATATGATGATTTTTTTTTTAATCATATATGTAGGCCTATTGTAAAATAGCATATAATAAGTGGAAAGGAGGAGGATGTGTTTGCTAAGTCATGGCTCTAATCCCCAAAACCATTGGGTTTCCACTTCCAGAATAGGGTTAGGGTTAGGGTTACCATTAAGTTTTCAATACAAAATAGGGTTAGCTTAGGGTGGGGGGGGGGGGCTGGGTAAAGATTAGGGTTAAGGTAAGTGTTAATATACATGCATAAAATAATCAACAGAGCAATATTGTCACCGCAGCAAATATCATCCACCCCTACCTGCATGGTCTCCCGTCCCCTCAGCCTTCGGGGGTGAGTAGCCCGCACTGCTCTGACCTCGGAAGTGATCTCCGATGCCTCGTAGAATCCCCTTCAGACTTAGGCTTCTCTTCTTTTTGGCCGTGTCGCGAGATGTTCCACCGGACGCTGAAATTATTTTGGAGAAAAAATGAAGAAATCAATGTCAAAATTTGCATATTGTTATCAAAATTAATCCTTTTTTTTTCTTAATACGTGTAGTCTAGTCAGTTTACCAAATCATGATTTTCACATTTAGTTGCCCAAAAGCAATATCTGGCTGCCCAAAAGCAATATCTGGTCGCCCAAAAGAAATCAAAGAAAAACTGAATGATTTTTTTTTCTTACTTTGTCATTTTTTTATTGTGTAACTCCAAGGTCAAATGGACTTTCTTTTCTAACCCGCTGGAGACGATTTGATTTCACCATAACACGCATTTCTCATAGACCCCAGCATGAGTTAACTCGTACTTAGTCTCCAACGGGTAAACTAGAGGATTTATGATGCCAGTTATAAAGTATGTCGGTATTTTGGTATATTGTTTTTTAATGATATTTTAATTTGTAGGTATTCCTGGTATAGCCATTGAAAAAATATCGCTATATCAACTTTTTCCGATATTCCGGTTTTCTCCGATATTTTCTTCCATATATCGACAAACTATCAACATCCATTTACTAAAGAGTTACCGGTATTTCTGTGAATATTCACGCCGAATTTGCCGATTGCGGACCGCTTTCACATGCACAGACATGTCGCATGTCGCATCAAAAAATTCGCAACTCAATTCTTGCCGACTCTCACGCACCACGGAGAGATTTGAGGCTTTTGACTATCCTGTTACTTACCGTTGAGGGCGTTTGTCAAGAAGGCGGAAATAGCCGACTGCATAGTTTTGTGATCTCATGTTTTTATCGCGAATGCGAGGCTGACATGCGGAGGGAAATTTCTTTTGTAAAGACGTTATAATCAGTATTTTGGTGAGCTAAAGAATTCATTGTTGTTGGTATTTGTTACCAATGATAGTGGTATGTTCTTGTACGAAATATTTTAACCTATACATCGTATCAACTGTCATACGGTCGGTCAATTGACTGATGTTTTCAGTCCCACACATTGTCATCAGTGTTGTGCATTTACTCCCCATGGCATCGAGTCAACTCGTGCAGTTGCCTGAGTCAGCATGCTACCTGTATACCGAGTTTTAACGGTATTTTTTCAGCGATATCCGTATACCGAAAATTTGTCATACTGACATTCTTTAGCCAGTTAGCATGTTTGCAGCGTATTTCTGGCACTAGGGTCAGAGGATTTATATTTACTGATCGATACAAAATCCGGGGATCATTTTTTTAAAATTAAGTTTTAACACAAACACAAATTACAAAGAAGTCTACAAAATTGGGTGAATTACATAATTTTAGGTCAGAAGTTCATGAATGCCAGTAGTCTATAGAAAACTAATCAAAGCGCAGCTATTTACTCTGCCATATCACGCTATACACAAACAACACATGTATACCTACACTGAAGAGCTTTGCAAAAGTTCTCCCCAAACCATGAACCTCTGTGACTAATCAACTGGCTTTTATCAAACAACTGCCATTTTTGTTATATGAGTCAATCATCATAACAGATACACACACACACTCATGTATATTTTGCCATAAACCCAGGGCCATTTTAAATAATTCAAAATACTCTTTAGATAAAGTACATGTAGGTATAGACCATAATACTGACATAATAACTGTTTAAAGTTTTTTGTGTTCTAGGGTGTTAAACTGTCCATGCAAATACTATCATGTAGGTCAAATTTTAAAGTTTGACTTTTTTTTTATAATGGGCTTCCATAATGTTAACTAATGCCTTAAAGGTAAGGTTCACCCTGACGTCAAGTTGGTTAGCAGAGAAATGAGAGAAACATATTGATGAATGTTTGGCGAAAATCCACCAAAGAATAGCGGAGCTATGACGTTTCAAAGTTTTAAGTTTGTGACGTCACATACGAGCAGCTTCCCATTATGTCTCGTAATATTAATTTGATAAATTGTCACTTTTTATAAGTTCATTATGATTCAATGTGTTTTTTATCCATAGGAGCATGTATGAAATAATGTTTCTAAATATAAATTGAATGCGCAGGTAAAATCATTTTCAATTTTCTGATAAAACGGCACTTTATGGAATTTATATTGTTACATGACAATGAGGGAGCTGCTCGCATGTGACGTCACAAATTTAAAACTTTAAAAGTTCATAACTCTCTTATTCTTTGATGAATTTTAGCCCAACCTTTATTAATGGGTTTCTCTCATTTTTCTTCTTTTATTAAAATTAACTTGACAACAGGGTGAACTTTGCCTCTAAATGAACTAAAGACACTATATAACATTGTGGAAGCCTTATTTAAAAAAATTGTCAAACTTTGCTATCTGACATATCTGGCAGTGTTTGGATAGACAAATTAACATCCTAGAACACAAAACTTTAGATATGCTGTCACTCGTAAAATATGTACAGATCAAAATCAGCACATGAATTATTCTCAGCTGATAGAAAATTCTGCTACACAGCAGTCTATGGAGGAAAATGGGAATGGTCGCTCAATGATTTTCACTTTTTAGAACTGCAATTTTTCAGGACTTCATTTTCAGACCTTATCAGAGACACCGGTAGCATGGGGAATCATGAAGCTCAGATTTTTTTGACTGGAAACGTTGTTATACGATGCCTTTAAAATGAAGTACATGTATCGTATCATTACTGACAAAGTGAATGTAATTAATCTAGATTAATTAAATAGAACTGAAAGTAATAGTAATCTTCGGTTAATTGTGCAATGGTGCCAAGTTTGAATTTGTTTGTGGTTATCAACCGATGTGAAGGGCTTAGCTATGTAGAATCTCTCCTTGAATCAAATATAAAAACCAAACCAAAAATGACAGGTAATTACCCTAAGATGGTACTCGTGAATAAGCAATAATAACATACACATGTAGGATAGGAGATTAACGAAGTGTTTGAATTGGCACGCAATGATTGTTCATATACTATTTCTCAACACAAGCATGTCCTAGATACTGCATTCATGTGAAGGCATGAGCCCGTTCTTTGTAATGTAACTTCTGGCAGCCACCACCCCCCCCCCCCCCCAATTTTGGCAGGTGAAGTATCATACACATGAGGATTAATCAAGTTTTATTATAACTGCAAAATACATTGTTCCTTGCATTATGTGATACCATCATTGGAATATATGCATTTTTAGCACCTTAAAGATTGTGCCAGGGATTTGCAAGTCCATTACTTCCCTTCATTAAGTTCATTATCAATATCAAACGTTAGTTTAGTACTTACAAATGGTATGTTGAAAGTTTGAGATCCATATGTCATGAATTTGTTGTTTTATAAGAAAAACTAATAACGACATGCTACCAGAATTGCGTTCTTTCTCTGAGTTTAAATTTTGCTCAAATTGCGAATCGCGGTTATGTGTACCGTCGCAAGACCAGCGGAGCGCACTGATTGGTTAAATGGCTAACCTCCGCGTTACCTTCGGCTAACGGCTGATCGGACAATTTTGGAACGGTACGTGCACCTTTGACGTCACAGATTTTTTGAAAAGGCTTCTGAGTCATTTGAAAAAGGATGAAGCCAGATTTTCACCAAAGCTCAATATTTTACCCCAAGTCTCTATGAGAGGTGTTTATTTATATCAATCTTCACATTGGATATGATTTCAGCTGATTTCATTCATTTAGATGTTTTTTGACATGCAAATGAATAACCCAATCGTTAAAGGTTAGTGACATGATTGGGAACACTTGAAAATGCCTCAAGAACCAAATGAGTCAAAATATATACCAACTATACACCAGCTGAAGTGGATCTCCCAGCCGGGAGGATTTGTCTCTAATTTGTTTACTTAAACAGAATCAAGCATGAACACTAATTCTATCAGAGCACGATAAAAATAGGACCCATAAAGAGCCACACAGTACGTTTGCCGGCCACGAATAGTATTGACATTAGTTATTTTAGAATGAGTCAACGTTTGACTACAAGATTTTCACAGGAGAATCCTTGCATAGTTTACTTGATTCTAGAGTAGTTTTAGCCCACTGTGGGGACTACCCCCAATCATGTCATTTACCTTTAACCCCTTGGGCTCAATGCTATAAGGCACCGTTGTTCATTGAGAGATGACGAGATTTCCAAGTGGTTAACTTTGAAGGGAGTATAAACCCAAGTTTTCTTATAAAAGTCTTCACAGAATATTTATTTTCTTACTTTATACTGGTAGAAAACGTGTAATTTTGGGGACAGAAGCATTGACCAATAAAACTTTACCGTTTATCCAGTGTTTGACCGTAATTTTTGTCATAGTTTTGGGGCTTCTGTACAAGCCCGTCGTCTCCGAGTGTGCAGTGTACTGGGCTTTTGTACAAGCCTGTAATCCCCAAGGGGTTAATATAATGTCAATTGTTTTTCATATCACATGACCATTACATTTCTCAAGTTATTTAGTAGAAGTCCCCTCCCCACCCCCTTCCTGAGCATCTTACTAGTGTCTACATTAGAAACAACAAGATTAGTAATGGTTTTTATTGCTAATCCAAACTAAGCTCCATTGTTCCATGAACAACATGTAGTAGACACTGGGGTATTGATGGGGGTACTTGAGGACATTTACACCCCTCCCCCTCCCCCCCCCCCAAAAAAAATATAATAATGATAATATAATGTATAATGTCAAAAGTGATTTTTTTTTCTCCAAGTTTTCAACATTTTGTCAGCACTGCTTGCTTACAGAGTTAGCCTTGGAAAGTCATTATCATCATAGATACCCTCTAATTTTATTATTATTATTTTTTTTGGCTAATCATACTACTGGTCACAGAAACCCAGAATCTAACATTGTTTGACAAAATATCTAGTACAGGCACTTTTACATAAAGTGCATTCAACTCATTCTATATAGTATCTGTTGATACATTTTAATTCCAGAAATTATTGCTTTTGAATCAATCGCACATATATTTTATTCATTTTTTAAATTCTATTTTTAATTCTTTTTTTTTCATCACGGAAATACAGTGTGTCTCAAAAAAAATTGTGCAAGTGAAAACGCCTTGTTTTTCCTATGTACGTGTACCTCTGTGTGTAGCTCTTGCTACATTTCGACTCTTTAGCCTTTTAAGTTCAGCAACTCTAAATCCTTGAACTTATAACAGCCACAATTCTCAAGGATTCTGTTTCCTTGAATTATGGAATGTCTTAAGATATATTACATACACTTGAACAGAGATATCAAAATATTAGTTGTGAACTAGTAGTGAAAGACATCATGATCAAAACTTGCGTACTGTATACACAGGGCGCGACACTAGCACTTGCTTGCTTGCCCACAGCAAGTAAAAATTATTGCTAAATGAAAAAAAAGATGTGCAAGGATGTTACCATAAGTGAACAAAACAGGTATAAAATACTGTAAATTTGCCTACATTTAACTTGAATACTGAATATCATCATTTATTCACAAGTTGTGAAGCTTGAGTGTAAAACATTAACTGTGTGTTGTCTGTCTAGATGTGCTCATCCCATTTCATGTGTCTGAACGATGGTTTGTCTCAACAAACCTGGGGCTTGAGCAGAATTGTCCCATTGTTGTAAAATTTTTCATGAAAACTTCTTCAATAAATCACACCTTTTGCAAAACACTATTAAAAAAATCAAATGCCATAACTAGGGCAGTTCGACTGTGCGCAGTCAATGTTTATGCCTCTGCACTCCCATCCAAACAGAATGGAAAAAGAGATTCCTCAATTATCAATAAGTGGAACTACATGTGACCCCCCCTCCCCCCCCCCCAAAAAAAAACTGCGACCTGATCATTTTTGACATCTTATAATAGATTTGCAGCTTTGAATACAGCTCCATTATACAGAAACTGTAAGTACAATGAACATAGATCCATGTCAGACTCAAGATGACTAAAAAGAAAGAGAGAATAACTGAGGCCAAAAATGGGTAGAAAATAAATGGGAAAAGAGGAAGCAGAAAGAAACATTCAAAAACACATGTACAACAACATACTGCATGTAATGTACACTGTGTACACCTTTACATGTAGAGTATTTGGCATTACCCTTGACTAATGAACCTACTTTAGTACTTAATAAAGCGATATGACTGACCAAAGTCAAGTTCAGCATACCATTACTGTTAGTTTTTAGTTTAAAAACTGTGATTACTCAGTAAATATCAATAAAAAACACAATTGCACAGATTCCCAGTGTACATGCATGAGTTCAGGTTAATGACCATACAGAAATATAATGAAGTATTAATTGGTCAACCGTGAACTTGCCATTTATTTTGACCTGGGACTTAACCTTGTCCTTAAAATTGAAAAGGAATGCTTCATTTTTCCTTACACCTGTGTTAAGTGATCATCTGTGGCCTGAAGATTGTCAGTCAAAATAGATTTAGAGTAAAAAAAAAACTCTCTTCACTTGACACAGTTTTCAAGTGCGGACTTCCTCTAGAATTTAAAGTGCAAAGCCGCCTGTACAAAATGTTACAAAGAAACCAGTTTATGGTTCAGGATTAAAATTTTTATTGCTTATAAAAATATAAGTGAAGGAAAAAATTAAAACCTCTGCTTGTTCTTAAAGCCCAAGTTTAGTTTTGGGGATTTTTTTATTTATTTGGAAGCTTTATGCCCAAAGGTCATATCACACGAACAACAGATTCTGAATGTCTTTCATTTACAAAAAAAAAAATTATTAATGAAAAATCTCGGGTTGGACCCCGAGATTTTCAACTATATTTTACATTATAGCATCCACAGGGTTAATAAGGTGTTAAGGTTATCTGAGTTATATCTCATCAGAAAGATCAGAGTCTGCTCTTTCTGATGAGGTATAACTCATATAACCTTAACACCTTATTAGCCCTTTGGATGCTATAATGTGGAATATAGTTGAAAATCTCGGGGTCCAACCCGAGATTTTTCATTAATAATTTTTTTTTTTAGTAAATGAAAGACATTCAGAATCTGTTGTTCGTGTGATATGGCCTTTGGGCATAAAGTTTTCAAATAAAAAAAAAATCCCCAAAACTAAACTTGGGCTTTAACTCTTGAAGTGCTGAAGTCACAAACATGCACCACAAAATAT
>JZLH01S0403473.1:46612-68330 GCA_001188425.1 Eucidaris tribuloides | reverse complement strand
TACAGACACACACAGACACATGCACACACACACAACTGACACACACACATACACACAGACACAGACACACACAGACACAACAGACACACACATACACACAGACACAGACACACACAGACACAACAGACACACACACATACACAGACACAGACACACACAGACACACACAGACACAACAGACACGCAGACACGCACAGACACACAGACACATGCATAGACACAGACACACATAGACATACAGACACACAGACACACACAGACACAGACATAGACACACACACACACAGACATAGACACACACACACTCTCACACACACACACACTCACACACTCACACACACACCACACACACACACCACCACACACACACACACACACACACACACACACACACACACACACACACACACACACACACACACACACACACACACACACACACACACACACACACACACACACACACACACACACACACACACACACACACACACACCACACACACACACACACCCACCCACACACACACACCCACCCACACACACACACGCACGCAGCACACACGCACACACGCACACACACACACACACACACACACACACACACACACACACACACACACACACACACACACACACACACACACACACACACACACACACACACACACACACACACACACACACACACACACAGACCGACTTGAACCGGATTGGACAGCGTGTCGAACCACACATCCTGTATTGGGGGACAATTTTCTTTTCTTTCTTTTTTTTAGGAAAAACCACTACCACCTCAATTATACACAGGTGTCAAGTTTTTGTCATATTAATCCTGAACAAAAAATATTTTTAGAGTAAAACCTTCAGGGGGTGGGTGTCCCTATTTCTGGCATGCTTAATTAATTCAGTTCCACGATGGATAACAACAGCAGCGAAGTGGTGTACTTTCAAAATAGGGTACACCTGACATATACCTATTATGAAAGAAAGTACTCCCAAATATGTCACATAAGTGGATAAGTAACATTATAATCATTAGAAAAGTACTTAAACATACATGTATGTTGTAAATATACTTTGTGCCTACAAAGAAGTAGTTTTATGTAGTTTTAGTAGTTTTATCAAACACTCTTCTACCCAAGTAATCAATCAGTTACTTTACTGGCGCTGGCACACTTAAGGAAATTATTTCAAATTTTTCCAATCAAAATTATATATGTTCCCTTACAAACAATGTTACATGTACCTGAAACAGTAATATACTAAAATGTATCTTTCCTCTGTCTTATAACACTCACATGACATATTGTGAAAAACTTGAAAGTTAATAAATCATTAATAATAAATATATGATATAGTGTATTACTTATTCCTAACATAACTAAAGATTCTCAGGAAGTTACACTATGTATTTGAAAATTTCAAGATAATCATCCACTTGTGTATTATGTAAATATTTCATTTTTTATGGAAGTTAAGTAATCTACATTTCTTCCTCTATTTTATTTTGTCATCAAAAAGTTAGACTCTCTTTTATAAACAGACAGAAAATCAATCATATTTGAAAGTCAACAAATAAAAGTAAGTAAAACAAATGTACTAATACATCTACAATAATATTATACAGGATGCATATACTGACTCACAGATATTTCAACCAATGGACCTACATTCCAGTATGGGTTTTAGCTGAGGATTTGACCTCCAATTATATGTTGATTGAAATGTTAACGAAAATAGTCACCTGAGCTGCGATGATTGCGACAGGACAGGAAATAGAGCTGACGGGAAACATGGCTGAATGGCTGTCTGACGTTAGTCCCACGATATATCACCCCTTCCCACTCCACCCTAGATACCTGAGCACCTATAGGTACCTGGGCACTTATAGATATCTGAGCACCCTAGATACCTGAGCACCCTATATACCTGAGCACCCTAGCACTGACTTGCCTTTCCTACTTGGAGAGCTACATTAAAGTGACATGGTAATTCTCGTATGTAGGTTTTTGTTTGTGGCAGTAATAAGTAGTAGTGGCAGTAGTAGTAGTAGTAGTAGTAGTAGTAGTAGTAGTATAGTAGTAGTAATAGTAGTTTAAGTAGTTAGTGGTAGTAGCAGTAGTGATAGTAGAGGTATTTGTGGTAGAAGTAGTGGTAGTAATACCAATAGTAGTAGTAGTAGTAGTAGTAGTAGTAGTAGTAGTAGTACAAGTACTAGTAGTAGTAATAGTAGGAGTAGTACTACTAGTAGTATTAGTAGTAGTAGGGTATGTCGGTATTTCGGTATATCGTTTTTTAATGATTTTTATTTTGTCGGTACTCCCGGTATTGCCGTTGAAAAAATATCGCTATATCGACTTTTTCTGATATCCTGTTTTTCTCTGATATTTTCTTCCATATATCGACAAAATAACAACATCCATTTACAATTCATAACTTTCCTTCTACAATAAATTGCCTCCGAAAGAGATATTATTTTGATTATTCACGCAGAATTTGCCGATTGGGGACCACTTTCACATGTACAGACAGGTCGCATGTCGCATCAACAGTCACACCTCAATTCTTGCCGACTCTCACTTGCCACAGAAAGACTTGCGGCCTTTGTCCTTTCCTGTCATTTACCGTTGAGGGCGTATGTCCAGAAGGCGGAAATAGCTGACCACGCAGCTTTGCAATCTCATATTTTTCTGGTGTGCGCGAGACTGATATGCAGACAGTGGCAGAGGGAAATTTCTTTTATAAAGACATTATATTTGGTGAGTCAAACAGTTTATTGTTGTTGATATTTATTACCAATGATAGAGGTATGTTCATATTAAAAATATTTTCACTTATACATCATTTTAACCCGTTGCTTACGGGAACCGGATGGCCCCTGTACAAAGTCTATGGGGATTTGCGGAATCTCGTAGTCAACGGGTTAACTGTCCTACCGTCAGTCAATAATTGACTTCAGTCCCACACATTACCATCGATGTTGTGTGTGTAGTGCTTACAGCATCAAGTTGTGCAGTTGCTAGAGTTGCGAATCGCCCGCTACAGGCCGGTATACCGGGTTTTAACGATATTTTTTTCAGCGGTATCGGTATACCGGAAATTTGTTATACCGACATTCCTTAAGTAGTAGTAGTAGTAGTAGTAGTAGTAGTAGTAGTACTTGTACTAGAAGTAGTACTACATGTAGTAGTAGTTATTGTAGTACTACATGTAGTAGTAGTTATTGTTGTTGTTGTTGTAGTAGTATAAGTAGTAATAGTAGGACAGGACAGGAAATAAAGCTGAGAGGAAATATGGCTGATGCCTGAGCACCCTAGATGCCTAGGCACCCTAGATACCTCAGCACCTATAGATACGTGAGCACCTATAGATACGTGAGCACCCTACATACCTGAGCACCCTACATACCTGAACACCCTAATACATACACCTAAGCACCCTAGATACTTGAGCACCCTAGATACCTTAGCATCCTAGATACTTGAGCACCCTAGATACTTTAGCATCCTAGATACCTGAGCACCCTTGCACTGATTTCACTTGTCTTTTTTACTTAAAGAGCTAAAGTGACATGGTAATCCTGATATGTAGGATTTTGTTTGTAGCAGAAATAAGTAGTAGTCATAGTCATAGAAGTAGTGGTGGTAGTAATATTAGTAGAAGCAGTAGTAGTAGTAGTAGTAGTAGTAGTAGTAGTAGTAGTAGTAGTAGTAGTAGTAGTAGTAGTAGTAGTAGTAGTAGTAATAGTAGTAGTGGTAGTAGTGCATTTAGAAGTAGAAGTAGTGGTAGTAGTAGTACATGTAGTAGTAGTAGTTGTAGTAGTAGTAATATTTGTAGTAGTAAATGAAGTGGTATTATTCCATAATCATTATCATTGTAATCCTAATCATCATCATCATCATCATCACCATCATCACTCTCATTATCATTATTACTATAATTCTTCTTATCCTCATTATTATCAACATAATTATCCTCATTTTAAACTCATCATCATCATTATCCCAATCATTATCATCATCATCATGCTCATCATCATCATCAACATCATCATCATCATCACACGTTACATCACTCACAAAAGTATTAGATTTGGTTTCCAATCTCTCAATACCACTACTGGTTTTATCATAAATTCATGGCAAAAAGTATTTGTAGTGTTATTTCTTTTCATTTTGAATAGCATTTCATTGCTCCCAATCAGGAGCAGTTGATTAAAAAATGCTAATGCTAAGTTGGTTATAATTTAATAAAATGTTTCTATAAATACCCTGCAAAGTTAATGCCATCCCAAGCCTTTCTGAAAAACTTCCAAACCACAATTACTTGACCTTAAACTGATAATTATGAACCAGGCATATTGTATGACTATGCCAAGTATATAAATAAGTCAAATCTGTTGATATGTAAAGTTGGCATATAATGTATGTTTATTATCCAATCAGTATACGTGTAGCTAAACCAGCCAAGTTTAAAATAGCCTTTGATTCTAAATCTCACTTTAAGATTGAATAACTATCTGCTATATGCACTTAAATACATACAGAAGAGAAGCACTTGTAATATTTGTGAATATTCTGTTTTGCTTGCAATAAAAAAGAAAATGTATTTATTAGGTTTATAGATGGAAAAAATGGTAACACTAACCATAACAAACAAAATCTACAGGAGGAACCCCTAGGTATTATTATGATAGGAGCAGGGGGTCTTTGCACAATGAACATATGAATGTTATTAATATGAGTGAGTGTGTATATACGTTTTTTTCTTTTGTATTGTTTTGTTTTGTGCGTTTTCTTCTTCTTCTTTTTTTTGGGGGGGGGGGTTTAATATTGAATTGTCCTTATACCTAAAATACCTACAAAGCTGATCAGGCATAGTGTTTTTTCCCCTTTGGAATGATTTTTTTTATTATTTTTATATTTGTAGTAACACCTTCTGAGTGATTAAACTTTGAATATATATTTTACCCACTACACTTAATGGGGGAACCCGTTGCAGCTTCCTAAACTGAGCTATGGATGCCTGAAGTATGAGAATCATCCAATATCTCAAAATTATCACATTTATGATGACAGAAACTTCTGATTGCTTGATGTATGTAAAGTGTATCTCGAGTGATTTTAGTTGGCAAAATACAGAAAAAGAGGATTCAACAGTTTCACAATTGTTAGAAGGATAACCTTTTGTATATATGTGACCTGTCACCACGACACCACGATACCCTGATAAAGTCGCACCTCTCATGAAACATAAACTCAAAAAGAAATATACTTCGGGTGAAAATCATAAATATTCAAACTTTTGAAACATGTACAGTTCATTAAACGTTTGATACAAAGGACACTTCACTTTCATAATTTATATAATAATTATGATATTTGACACTTTCCCTATCTTTGGGTTGTTCGACTTTATCTGGGTATGATGGCGACAGGTCACATAGGCCTATATTGTAGTTTTCACGAAAAGTTGAACATTAGTTATACTTCATATTTCATTTTCTCAAGAACTATGACAGGAAAAATTCTGAAGTTTTGTCAGAAACCTATGATTGCTTGATGTATACAAAATATATCTTGAGTGATTTTTAGTTTGGCAAAATACAGTAAAAGGGGAAATTTGCACAATTTTTAGAATGATTTTGTACATATTATACTTTTCTCAAGAACTAAGACAGGAAAAACTGTTAATGCCACTGGCTAACAGTTGCCACAGTTAAAAAAATGTGAGCTACATAATCCTCCACGATCCAGGTGTCTTTGATAAGGTCTAAAAATAAAGCCCTGAAAAAATTGTATTTCAAAATGATGATTTAGTGCTTAAAAAAAGTGAAAATCTACAAGTATTCAAATTGACCGGTTTCACCTGCCCATTTCCTTTCATAGACGTACTGTGTGAAGGTCTAAGCTATTTTATCATCCACCTGAGTAGAAATTGTTTATTCATACATACCTTGCCATTGGCAGCATAACTTTCCAAACTTTTGTATTCTAGGGTGTTTATTTGTCCACTTGAACACTACTATGTAGCTCAGATATCAAAATTTGACATATTTTTAAATTGAAGCTCCACAATGTTAGCCTATCACTTTAAGTTTTGTTATCATATAAAGAAATCTTTCAGCAATGTTCCTATAAAATTTTGTATTTGCAGCATTACCAGTAAAAGTCCTTTCCTATCCTGGTGAGATCCCAATGCGCATCACTGCTTTTGGTGATAAGAATGGGTGATTTTCAATCTCATTTTGGCAATTTCTCAGATCTACAAACCTTGCACGACATAAATGTTCAAAACTTTGTATCAAAATGTGACTTTAACATAAAATTTGCTATCATAATAAGGCTAAGAATTCAGGCTAGGCTTTTCATTGAGACAAATATCTCATTTCTTGAAAATCAGGACAAATTTCCCTGTCACATGTAGGTATAGCAAATCATATCCTTGTCTTCTTGGAAATTCGTAAAACAATTACTTGCTTCAATTTCTAATTCATTCCCATAGTTTTTGTAGAAAACAGGTGGTCCACTCCCCCCAAACAGGAAGGAAAGAGTTAATTTAGTTTTAATGACCTTTATTGACAGCTAGCAAATGAATGACCAAACCGTAGGGTGACATCCCTTACCCCTCACAATGACATTATAATGTCCTCACTGCATTACCCTGGGCACAATTATACATGCCCCCTTAGTGACCAAGCTGGCCTTGGGGGAGCTGAGTAATGGTTAACATGAGTTGCCCCCTCCCCCTCCTCTCCCCACTGGCTAAACAGCAGACTGCTGTCTGTCAACAGTCAAGATCATGGTCTATTTCTGGATTTCTGAGTCTATTAAAGGTAAAAGCATGATTGGGGGTAGTCCTCAACTTGGGCTAAAACTATTCTAGAATCACATAAACTATGAAAGGATTCTATTCTGAAAATTTCTTAGTCAAAATTTGACTCACTTTAAGCCGTTGACTACAAGATTCTGTAAATCCCCATAGACTTTGTACAGGGTCCATCCGGTTCCCGTAAGCAATGGGTGAAAATAACTTTCATCAGTTTGCCTTGTGACAGACAACTGTGTAGCTTTCTATGGGATTCATTTTTTCTTGGGGCTCGAGAGAAATAAAGTGCTGGCATGTTCATGCTTGATTCTCCTTAAGTAGACAAATTGAAGGCAAATCCTTCCAGCCAGGAGATATGCTCCAATTGTTGTAAACACTGGTATATCTTTCAACCAGTTTGATGATAGAGGCATTTTTTTTATTCCTCCTAATCGTGTCAATGCCCTGATACCAGGGGCATAACCAGCCTTTCATGAATGAGGGGATCTTGGGGTAAGGTGGGTGATTGATGTCCAATGGTAGGGGGGTGAAGGGAGGAGTCCATTAAAAGTCACAGTAGGGGTATAACTAGACTTCAATGAATAAGGGGACCATGGGGTGGGGTGCAGGGTGGAAGAGTTTATTAAAGTGATGGTACAAGACATAACTAGACTTTCATGAATAAGGGGACCATGGGGTGGGGTGAGGAGTGGAGGAGTTTATTAAAGTGATGGTACAAGACATAACTAGACTTTCATGAATAAGGAGACCATGGGGTGGGGTGAGGAGTGGAGGAGTTTATTAAAGTGATGGTACAAGACATAACTAAACTTTCACGAATAAGGGGACCATGGGGTGGGGTGAGGAGTGGAGGAGTGTATTAAAGTGATGGTACAAGACATAACCAGGCTCTCATGTAGGAGACCTGGGGCCTGTTTCATAAAGCTGTTCGTTAAGCATGACTTTACAAACAACTGGTGATTAGTATTTGTGCTAAATGATTAAGAATGTGATTAGTGTAGCACCCAAGAACATGTTTCAGTCGTTTGTAAATTCATTCATAACTTTACGAAAAACTTGGTGAAACACTGGGGTGCGGGGTGAATGTGTGATGTGCAATGTGTACGGGTGAGGGGGTGAGGAATGGGTAAAATGTTCCCATTGAATCACAGTGCATTTCTAAGTTATGGAATGTGCTCCAGTATTAGAATCAAATAAATATTAAGGGCAGGCCCAGAGTTTTCATGGATAAGGGCGAGGATTTTACACATAAGGAATGAACGATTCCCGATACCAGGCAGTGTACATGTATATAGTTTGGGTCAACGGTGAAAAATCCTACTGTATGACATCCATACTCTGAAGATAACATGCTCTGAAACACTTCAATTTATGAGAAATTGATAAAAAGTACTTTAAAAAGACTTGTCAACAACACTTAGTATAATGTGTGATACAGTATGTGCCCGCGGTTTGAGCCGCCCATTTTCAGCCCAAATTTCAGTTCCAGAGCATCTCAATTTCCAGAAGTCACAGAAAACATTTTGATGTTTTCGAGTTCCAGAAAGACCCGAAATTTGCTGTTTCGCATTCTGATTTTTCGCTTCGTGGCCGCACCGCGTGCGGCGGCCAGCCAGAGCATTGCCCCTTTTTCAGCCACGGCGCGCCAGAGGCTTCGCCGCTGTGCAGTTCCAGAGGGCATAGCATTGTTGAGGTTTTTCCTGATAGCCTTTAGGCTCCAGTTTCCAGAGACACGCCCATATTTTTCGGCTCAAGCCCATTCCAGAGCCACGATTTTCAATTCTTGGTGCGGCACATAGGTTCCAGCATCTTGTAAGTCGAGTCTCTCTACTGTAATGACATCCATCACTCTGAAACACTTCAATTTATGAGAAATTGATAAAAAGTACTTTAAAAAGGACTTGTCAGCCACGCTCCCCGCCCCCCCCCTACCACTGGCAAAATTTCCTCTATCTCAATCGCCACCCCCCCCCCCCCCCCTCACCTTTTTTTTTTTATTGTTGGTCCATTCCAGAGACCCCTAATTTTTTAACCTGCAGTGACACATCCCTCTACTATGATGGTGAAATGAGCTTCTGTACTGTTAAGGCTTACATACATGAACACATGTAACTATTTTAGCTCCTCACAAATCGAAAAGTAAGTACCTGCACAAGTGGGAACTTGTAGTGAAGTAGGCCTACATGTTACATAAATGAATAACTTTGATAACAAACTAGAGAGAGAGAAAAAGGGAGGAAGCAATGTAAATTGTTTGAAATTTATTCCCCTTTTTTCTCTGTTTTAAATCAATACACATCTAAAACTAAAAGTTGGAACAGGAATGTGGCCAAAAAGCTTTAAAAAAAATGAAAGAGACTAACTGACTCAGTTCTTTTCAATGAATCATTACTTGTACAAGATCCAGCAGAATTGTAACTGTGAAGGTTTTACACAGTAGAGGGCAGCAAACCACTTTACCCTAGTGCTGCTTCTCTGCAACTACATTTTCTTAAGCTTACAGACTCCAAAATGTAGTATTGATACAATTCACAATGCTGTAGTTGGGAATGATCTACAGTAGAAAATCATTGTTTTCCTTTCATTCTATTGTTTGGTTGATCTTTTTTTTTTTACTGTATAATTATTCATTATATTACCAACAAACAAACTAACTCAGAAATTTTGTCATATAAGTAATTGCTACCAATGTTACTATACATTTGAAACTATTGCATAATGCCTCAAATCATCAATAAAATTTTAGAATAACAAAACAACAACAAATTAGCACAATCAGCTTCATATCTGCTTACCGTGAAAGCCAAGAAATGGGAACAAATTCTTTTTTAGTACACAAAAATAGGAACATTCCTGAATTTTGTATATTATTATTACAAATTTGTACAAAAATAGGAACAAATGGGTTAAAATGGCTCTTTTATTTTGCCAAAATAGGAATATTTCTATTAAATAGGAACAGTTGGCAGGTATGCTGGTGTCCCTATGTAGTGCAATATTTCATGCATGCACCACCACACAAAGCATGTACAATTGTTGTAGCGCCATCTGTTGACAAATACTATATAGGTTGATTCTTGTGGGAGTCATGCTCCTACGACTTGAATCACACAGTCATAGACACAAAACATTTTAACAACATTATGTTAACAAAGCTTAAAAGATCTTAAAAACAGACAGGGGCATACCATATTTTGGAAAATCATTCTTTAACAGCATTTGCCAATATCTAAATTTAATCCTTTCTCCACCAAACATTTGTAAGAGTTTGAGATTGCATTCTTTCTTCGACGCACATCAGGGAGGGAGCAGTCATTAACAACCTAATAAAATCCTGAACTTTTCCGAAGATGTACGGTCATCAACCGACTAATGCCAAGAGCCTACTTATAATTAATTCTGATTGAAAACCAGTTCCCATGAATTTTAATATCTTCCATGCGTATTAATGTATTACTAATATTGTTTATGTCTGTGGGAAAATATAAACCCTTTCAGATTATGAATTTGTCTTGTTCTGAAAAAAAAAAACAGTTTCATAACATTCATTTTATGGGTGTCACCTCGAAAAAGTCTAATTTAATTTCAATCTTATTCTTCATATGGTTAATAGTGAAGATAATACCTGAAATATCTGCAAACTTTGTGTGAGATTAAATCGTTTTCATAAGTTTGTTTGTCTGTTTCTAATGGTCTTATTTGCTTATATAATTGTTCTCTCAGACATGCATTCCCATACCTCCATTAGGCAGGTAGTGATCATTGTCAATTAGTGAAATATAAGTATGAAGTTAGGGTATTGTATGAATATGAATTTATGCTAGTGTATCTTAGATCTTTATTTTATCAATATATACTTATTTTTTAAATTAAATGTGACCTGTCACCATGATTCGCTGATAAAGTTGTACAACCCAAACGTATGAAAAGTTTTGTGACCTTCACATGTTGCAAAAGTTTGAATACTTTTTGACCCAAAGTATTTTTCTTTCATGTTTATGTTTCATAAGTTGTGCAACTTTATCAGGGAATCATGGTGACAGGTCACATACATGTATGTCAGTTAGAAAACAATACCTTATACAAATCTTGTTATCAGCAGGTTGATGAATAATCCCGGGGGGGCCAGTCAAATATAATGCTGTACACATGCGTGACCAAATTATTTCCAGACACCCCCTAAACAAGTTTTTCTCTGTGTGCAAAATAACCCCCTAAACAAGTTTTTCGCGGGCTTCATTTACACATTTTGGCCCCTAAACAAGTTGTCGCCAGAATATGACCCCTAAACAAGTTTTGTCTACTTGCTAACAATAAGCTTAAATAGACAAAAGCTTGGGGGAAAAACATACCCTAAACACGTTTGGCCAGTCTTTAAAAAAAAAAAGCTTTGAAGAAAGAAACATACCCTAAATACGTATGACCAGTCTTTCAAAACCACCCTTTTTTTTTGGAAAATCTGTGTTTTTGATACCCTTAACGAGTGCACGCGCGGCCCGCGGCTAAAACTGAAAAAACACCCCTTTAAACGTGTTTTTTTGGTCACGCATGTGTACAACAATAAATTTGACTGGCCCCCCCCGGGTGAATAATACACGAGAACAAAAATAATATCTATAAACTTGTATCCAGTACACTCGATTCTTAAAGACACTATATAACACTGTGGAAGCCCCATTTAAAAAAATTGTCAAACTTTGCTATGTGACATAGTTTGAATGGACAAATAAACACCCTAGAACACAAAAGTTTTAATAGACAGTTATGCTGTCACCAGTAAAATACGTACAGGTAAAAATCGGCTCATGAATTATTCTCAGCTGAGAAAAATTCTGCCACACAGCACTCTATGGTGGAGAACTGGAATGGTTGCTCAATGATTTTCACTTTTTAAAAGCACTTAGTGATCGTTTTGAACTGCAATTTTTTTCAGGGCTTCATTTTCGGACCTTATCAGAGACACTGGTAGCATGAGGAATCAAATCTCTAAGCACTCAAACCTGGGTTACAGCACAAGTTAGAAATTATATTCTCTGCAATATTAACAGTTTATGTTGATCCCCATGAAGATTGAGCATGTGATATAACTCAGGATTGCCATACAGTAACTCTGCATTACCACAAACTTTAATGAAAACATCTTTGAAAAAGGTTTCACAATTTGTATTCTTACAAAATTACAACATAAAAAATCAAGAAAAATGGCTGAAGTTAGACTTATGCCACCAACCAGAAATATTAATAAGAGACTTGTAGCAAAAGAAGTAGCAGAATATGGAGTTAATAGTACACTCAAAATAAATAATAACAAGTTTGGTGATTTTTTTTCTTCAATTTCAAAAATCAGATTTACTTGATCTAAGTTTTTGGTCAATGGTAGAAAAAGAAATTCTTTGCAATTATGTTTTCAAATAGACCTATAAGACCTTTCAATGCTCTGAAAATTGCTCGCTCTGAAACTCTCCCATTTGTTAGAAATTGCTCAAAATGCAAAAATGCCGGGGGGGGGGGGGGTAGGCAATATTTCCCATAGGTAATTTTCATACTGCTACATGTTCTCTGATAATTTAACATCACAATTTGTCACTATAAACAATTTTCAGTGGGTTTGATGTTGTTTTCTGATGTTTGGGCTTTAAACTATATTTTTTATGATTTAAATCACATTTTTTCATTTTATGATATATTCAACCAAGACATCTTTAGTGGAAACACATTGATTTAATTGAAAATGATAAAAAAATCCATAATTCAAACAACTCACACTTTCATTTTTTGGGGGAGGGGGGGGGGGACCAGATAAAAAATAAATAATCATTTTTGTCTTAATATTTCCCACCATCTTACTCACAGAACATATATCTTACATATTTCTTGATTTAAATCAGTGATTTTAATTCACCAATTTGGAGTAATAATAATACCAACAACAGCTACGGTAAACAGAGTTGAAAATGATAACACCATCATGGAGCTAACAATAGTTAAATTAGAAATCACAAACATCATACTTAGTTTTTCAAATGCATTTACTGTATTATCACAGTCATTACATTTACTAGAAAACCTTCCACACTGACCAAGAAAAAATCTGAAGTTAGTGAAACTAAAATCACAGCAAACATGGAAAAAAAAACACAGCCAACAGAAAACAATACCGCATTTGCGTCAGGCAATGCATTTGGAAGTACCCCGTAGGAGTGTAAAATATTTATTAATGCATCACGGATTCCAGCTGCCATGAAACATACACCCGCTGGTATTCCGTTTTTCCGAGGCGAGCGTCGAAGGGGTTATTGTCGGTTAACCCGGGAACTTGCCATGAACGACCGAAATCGACGATATATATGATGATGATATAATGCTAACAATGAACACGACCCTACTGTTAATGTGCCATTTTGAATGACTCTCGTTCATCATACACCTAAATAGCTCATTTTTCGTTCACTTTTATCGATAGTCGTTCGAGATGCTTTCACAAAATTACATCCATAATGGATGACTGGCAACGTGCTCAATCTCCAATAGGGATGTTATGCTGGCACGTTTTAATCTTTTTTTTTACCTTTGCTTCCTAGTGTAGCATTGCATGTTATAACCTTTACCTTGGTCAATAATCTTGTCTATTGATATACTTTGGCACATTTTTATTAACTCTTAACATATCGCCAGTACGATTTTATACCACAAATATTACCTTTTCAATTAGTGCTATAAAAATAAAACGTATGATAGCAAGATTACTTTTGCATAGTAGAGGAGCAGCCCTCACTGAACTCCTTATAACACCTGTAGGTTTGTAATGAATATTTTCATACAAATCTGAAGTGTTTATCACAATGTTTTGGTGAAATGTGAAAAACATGTATATTTCCACTAAACCTGTGGCTATCAATCAATTTGAAATAAATAATTTGACTTTCCAAAGTTGTGTATTCTAGGAAATTTATCCAATTAATTAAGTAGCTCAGATACCACAATTTGACTTTTTGTAATTTAAATTGAAGCTCAACAATATTAAATTGTGTCTTTAACGCACTATCCATTTTTCCAAAACCGGTTCAGCGATGATAAATGTGAACATTGCCTCCCCGAACCCCGGCCGTCGAATCAATCAATCGGGTCTCATCGTGGGCTAAAATAGATCAATGCTCTTCGTCAATATTAACATTCTCCGTCGCACGGCCGCAGCATGTTCTACGACGGAGTTAACACGGAATATAGCTCCGTGCTAACTGGGAGGGCAAATATTAGTTTTTCGCACCGCACCGCGGTCCGGGTCGTTGATCAATCCCGTCATGTGAAGGATGAGCATGAGATATCTGCGGAGATTTTTTTTTTTCCCCCGCCAGTGATGCTTTTGTCGGGTCTTTATTTGCTTTGTTGAAAGTAGCTATTACTTGGGACCCTGGATATCGAAACTGGAACAGAAATTGATTACTGTTAGCCAATGATCCCAATACTATGTAAATACCTGTACATCAAATTAAATCTTCAGAACCGATGCAAGTTAAACAGTAGGGTGAATACATTATCATGAATTGCTTTCACTCCCAAAATATTAAAGTGATAGGCTAACATTGTGGAGCTTCAATTTAAAAAATTGTCAAACTTTGATATCTGAACTACATAGTAGTGTTCATATGGACAAATAAACACCCTAGAATACAAAAGTTTGGAAAGTTACACTGCCAATGGCAAGTTATGCATGAATAAACAATAAAACTTGGGGCGAGTTTTATTAACCTAGGTGTACACACAGTAAGTCTATGGGAGGAAATCGGCAAGTGAATCCCATCAACTTACGATTTTCACTTTTTTACAGCACTAAATAATCATTTTGAAATACAATTTTTTCAGGGCTTCATTTTTAGACCTCATCAAAGACACTGGTAGCATGGGGAATCATGCGGCTCAGATTTTTTTAACTGTGGTAAATGTTAGCCAATACCTTTAAGGTTTTTACTGCAAACTGAACAATAGGCCTGTACATTGAAGCCCAAGCATGTTCTGGGGTTTGGTAGATTAGATAGGATTTTCCTGAATGTTGCACAAAAAGTAGACAAGTATTATCATGCAAGACAATAAAGGAAACAATATCTAACTAAAACCTTCTAAAAATCATTTCTTAATACAAGCATTTGTGACCTGTCACCACATTTCGATCAATAAGTCGGAAAAATTGAATATTGAGTTTTTTATATGGTCGGAAAGAAGAGATCGTAAGCTTTAGAATGATATAAAATTTGTTTAAATTGGACAAGGCTAACCCAGTTAAAACACCGCTGAAAAGATTGGACCTTCACATAAGCCATTATCAGGAAAGGGGAGAAAAACGGCATCAAAGATCACGATCATTCATGCACGCTGGCAAAGAGCGCTAGCTGTGTGGGGCATGAAAGGTGGAATTAAAACTCCATAGCAACTGACATGAAGGTGTTATCGGATTAGGCTCAAATTCGGCACAATTAATTCGCACACTTAATCCTTTTATTCAGCCAAGTTTCATTGTCTGGAGTTTTATACTTTTCCAGTTACAATCAATTATCTTTTAGGGTGGGTCTGTTAGTTGAGGCCCATTCCTTGGGGGGTAACGTCGTTAAATTTAAGACAAAACTGAGGATTGGACAAATGTTTTAGGCTGATACAGTCACTGCCATTAAATAGTTCAACAACGTAGCTTTGTGATGATACCAATATTTTTGCGGGGTGACTTGTAGATTTTGCATACCAAGCAAGTGTATTTGGTCAATTTTGCGACGATTCTCGGGGCGATTCTCGCGATGCGAAGATTGAAATCGGTGATTTTTCCACATGGCCGCAAAAACATGGTCTCGTTTATTTCAAGAAAAAACAGACTTTGGGGTCACCTATGACCCTCAAATTTGGACAGATGATAGATTAATGTATGTACTTTCAGAAAATTTCAAAATCCCAAAATCGACCCCTCCGACCCAAATCAACTAATTTACCGATTTACGCAAAAACTCCCATTGCGACTTATTGATCGAAATGTGGTGACAGGTCACATTTTATGTTGTGAAAACACAGGAGAAATTTTCATTTTCACCAATTACCCAAACTATACATTTACTTTAGTCCCCAGCATGTGAACTATTTCAGTAACTTCCATGACATAATGTATAAAATCTTACAAAAGTAAATACTGAGATAATAACATTTGGCTAAAAAGTACTGAAATGATGTACTGTACATAATACAGTAGGCCCTACTTGTATATATAACAAAAAGTAAAGATTATTGTTATATAAAGAGATCAAAGAAAAGCATTGCTATGGAAAGTGTGCAACTTCTAGCTGTTTTTTTTTTTAGAAGTTTCCAATTCTGCATCTCCCATTAAACTTGTGATGTAGTTATAATCTTCTTCTTAGGAAAAAATGTTAGATTCTAACATTTTAATAATTCACAAAAACATTTGTCTCATAGTTTTCATGATTATGAAAAAAGCTCTGGTAACAACGTGTCCGGTGTAACTCTTTCATTGTTTTCATTCTATGACCATCTTGCTACTCTAAACTTGTGACATAAACTGGCCACAGAGTCTCTGGGTAAGAAGAACTCACTCTAGCGTGTCCCTTACATGTATTCAGAAACAAGAAGAATTGGCCTTTAAATTACATTATTTATTTACAACAACATCAATACAAGTTATTAAATTTTCATGGGATGGTAAAATATATGTTGTTAATCCCCATACATATACACAAAAGAGTGTCTTCGATACAAATTATACAATTCACCCGAAACAAAAATGTTCTTTAGAAATTAACGCTTGTGCACTGTTCGCAATAACATGTACAGACTCTCCCGAGGCTAATTTAGGCTCTAACACTGATAACGGTCACTAGATGTACATGGCCATTTGACAAATCGGCTCAAAATACCAAACATTCTTTTCACATGTCTAAAATTGAAAAAAAACCAGGCTGTGACAGCCTCGAGTGGACTCGAAAAAATCAATTTACAAGACAGGAACCCATTCAAACAGTTATACGCACACAGGCGCGACTCCTCCACCACGCACCAACGATTTGAATTTTTGGATGAGCGCACTGCCTACAATATAGCTCAGATGTACAGTAACTTTGGAGAGAAGTCCTTTTCACCAAGCTAGCATACCCTACCGCCTCCCCCCCCTCCATCCCTCTCCTCCATGACTGCAAGTTTATAGTAAGCTTGTTTGTCAAAAGTATGGCTTCTTATTCAACATGTCAACTTGGATGGATTGGCCCCAATAGACAACCTATTTGTCATGCCGGGCCATCATTAAAAGACCCGAATCGAAACATTTTAAGTGGCCGATTGTACTTCCAAATGCGGAACATTTTGAAAAGTTGCCTTTTCGTGTCCTTTAGACAGTTGCAAGCGTCCGTTCACTCGTTCGTTCGACACACTGGCCTCGTTTCTGCCGAGCACTTACGACACTAGCATTGGAAGTGGGTCGTTTAATGGTCTCTCTTCATGAAGATTATTCTGTTTTTCTATTTTTCTACCGTCACAGCAACTGGCTGTTTGTTAAGTGGTTTCACTGAGCGTCCGATAAAAATAGACAGCATCGGTCACGTCATCGGTAAACCGCAAATTTATCTTTGGCACGCAAAAAAGTGTCATTTTGTGTGAAAGTTGAAATGTCTAGCACGATCACACAGAAATTATGGTTCCTATAATGTAAGATGACAACCAGAAATAATTATTCTATTTGATGAATTTGTTATTTATCTTGTAGACTCCACCTCACATCCAACTTTCTACACAAACAAGTAATCAAGCCAAAACATACGTATGCACACACTTATCAATTAATTGCAAAATGATGTGCTTGTTTTGATGATGATACGTGATTGATTTACATTTTACAGAATCCCAAAGGCAAAAGTGTGGAAACAATTCCTGGAAATGTCAGAATAAATATAAAAATTATTGAATGATAAAGAGAAGTGTTTTCTTTTCTTTAAATAGCCACGAATGTACACACGGTACAAATACCAAAGATAAAAGTTAAAAGTGCAACAAAAATATAATTTTTGCAAAAAACATTTGAGTGTGTTTACTTTCGCGCTATCATCAGCATGCGTGAAATGCGCAAAAATGTCCACACCACGAAATATTCCGTATTTACATGTACATCTCCAGTAGTGGAAGGAGATGGGAGGAGTTTGTCATTGACCAGGACGAGTTGATGTTGACAAGGATTATTTCATGAATGTGAAATCTACCACATTCACAGCATTGCCGACTCATTACACAGTCAGTTGGAAGCGCATAGGACGTCAGTTGGGCGTAATGAATTATTGAGCTGTCTGGGTGCTTGTAAGATGGCCTTGTAAGTTGTAACATTCAATGCAGATCAAAGTGCAAATAAATTAATTACAGTGTACACATGTCTGGAGGCTGGATCTACATGTATTTGAGATATGGCATCAACAAAGTGGGTATCAGTTGATCTTTTCAGAACAGTACAAAAAAATGTCACAGAAAATCAATGTGGTTTTGTTGTATTGGTGTTATGGTGAGGATTAGTAACAAAGATTGGGTGGAGTCAGTCACATTTGCACATACATGTATAAAAACAGATGGAGATAAAATCAACATTCACATACTGTATATGCCTCCTGACAGTAAATGTTGCAAATAAACAGACAAATAAATAAAATGTTAAATGAATAAGTGAATACATGAATAAATTGATTAATAGAAAAATTTAATAATTAATTAGTTAATTGATGATGATGAATAAAATATTTAAGAAAATATACAACTATTAAAGGCATTGTATAACAATATTTTCAGTTTAAAAAATCTTAGCTACATGATTCCCAATGCTACCAGTGTCTCTGATACAGTCTAAAAATGAAGTCCTGAAAAAATTGCAGTTTAAAACGATCATTAAGTGCTTTAAAAAAGTGAAAAATCATTGAGAGACCATTCCAGCTTCTCCCCATAGACTGCTGTGTTACAGAATGTCCTATCGGCTGAGATAAAATTAATGTGCAAATTTGTATCTGCACATATTGTACTAGTGACAGCATAACTGTCCAAACTTTTGTGTTCTAGGGTGTTTATTTGTCCATTCATACACTGTCAGATATGTCAGATAGCAAAGTTCAACATTTTTTTTAAACGGGTCTTCCACAGTGTTATATAGCGTCTTTAAATGAAAATAGATGAATAAATGGGTGAAAATAAGTCAATTATTAATGAATAAGTAATTAAATAACAAATAACACTAAATAGCTACCAAAACTACATAAAAATTAAATAAACAAATTAATAAATCAAATGAATAAATCAATTTCCCAGAAAGTCATGACTATACCATTTCAAACTTGTAGTGACTAATATGAAACAAACCTACAAATATTTGTTTTATTTATGTTATAGTTTATTTTGTTTGTTATTTTTCGTTATGATTTTAATTGTAAGAGATTATGATATAGGCCCTGATCTCCAGTCTGGTTTTGGTTGATATTGTCTGATAAACACAAGTTAAGTTGATATGAAAATAAAGAAAGTCTAACCTTCAAAATCACATTTTTTTTTTACAAAACTTATTATCACCCACAGACGAGAGGACACAGTTCCCTATCTCAGAGAGCAATAACCCATTATCTAGTTCATAATACCATTATATGAAAAAATAATGTAAATGCTTTTAACAAAGATATTCTGTTTATATGCCTCTAGCGAGCATTATCGTAAGAACAGCAGAAGAACAGTCTTTCCATCCGTGAGGTGAAAATATACTTTTATCGAGTATTACAAGGTACTTAGGAGCCCTGTCAGGTATTCAACGAGAGAAGAAAAAAAGGCAACATTGCCTTTTTCTTTTTATCTTTTTTTGCGAAGTGGAACGTAGGAACGAAAAAAAAAAACTGAAGCGAAGATTACGCAAATGGACGGGAGCCAGAGGGAGGAATATGCATCGATTGTAAATATCTTCAAATGTGCATGATAAGTGAGTGTAGAGAGACACGGCCTTAAATAAACCGAACGAATATACCCTTCTTGACTCGCGCAAAAAAAAGTGTCCGTATCTCGCAATGTATCTAGGCTCACGGCAGCCACTGGGGTGTTTGAAAATATTTGTAATCAACTTGTGAACAATTCCACGTGAATGCCGTAACATACAATATGCTAACGTGTTTTTTTGTTGTGTGTGTGTGTGATGTATGTGTATGTGTGTGTATATGTAGTGTGTGTAAATGTTTTGTGTGTAGTGTGTGTAATTGTGTGCGTGTGTGCCGCGCCGTTGTGTGTGTGTGTGTGTGTGTGTGTAGTGTGTGTGTGTGTGTGTGCGTATGATCGAACCCATTGAGGAAGATATTAAAATCAAACATCTGAAATAAGGACATAACTAAAAGTGTGACATAATTAGCTGTCTGTGCCTGTTTTAATTGGAATTTTTTGCAATGGTCCAAGTATTAGTATTCTACAATAAGGTCAAGGACAAAAATGTGATTATCCTATAACTTTTTCAGATATAGAAGAAGTGGTTGCAAATAATTGCTTACAGTATAGGCTACATGGGCAAGATGTGTTTGTTAATTTAGAGTATTGTATATAAATTTAAGATACCTCTGCAGTTGAACCATTAGGCCTACTGTTACAAATAAATTTGCAGGTTCCTTGTTGAGACAAAACTTGAACATGAGCATAAACACTTTTGTTTGGTAAATGAATGTGTTTGTGTCGGTGTATGTGTGTCTATATCTATTATTTTGTACATACCTGTATGCAAAAAAAGCCCCTTTAGATGTACACCCACACATAACCGTAGATACACGTAAATAGCATGGAATACCTCAACCCCCCCCCCCCCCATCCCCTGTAGGCAAATCAGTCCAAACACTGACAAGTAGGACCCAAATTCCCCCTCCCCCTCGCCCACCCCCACCCTAAACTCCACTTTGGTTAAAAATAGGCACAGCAAGCATCACCCAATATTATCACCCCTGGGCCACAATCGACATCATGCTCAGAAGCACAGTCTGTAAAATAAACATGACTGACTGACGCATGTATGTATGTATCTCATATCAGACCTACAAACAAAAGACCCGGGATCAATACATCAGGGAACGTTGCCTGTTATCGATATGAATTATCATGTCTGGGTTTATAATCTGACTGCTAAAACTCTACATATCCTACAGTGATTTTCAATGAAAAAAAAAATAAAATTGGGAGGAGATAAGAACCTTCCATATAATGACATTCAAA
Source organism: Eucidaris tribuloides (assembly GCA_001188425.1). Classification (NCBI taxonomy): domain Eukaryota; kingdom Metazoa; phylum Echinodermata; class Echinoidea; order Cidaroida; family Cidaridae; genus Eucidaris; species Eucidaris tribuloides. The sequence goes on along the minus strand of JZLH01S0403473.1, from coordinate 47,256 downwards.
GCGCAACCATGATATGCACATTTGCCCCATTGGCATCTGACTGGAAAATCCCAGCATGCACTAAGTGATGCCGGGCCTACAGAGATTTTGTCGGACGGGGTCTAATCGGAGTAAGGGATCTGTTATGTGTTGTTAGCGATGTTTGCCATCAAACAAGAAAACCTCACATCTGCACGGAACTCCCAATGCTACATGTATATATTTTGTGATATTCGTCTTGGTCCCTGATAATTCTCCTAATCTCACCTCCTAATCGCCTCCCAGGCTAACAACTATGTTAATAACAAAGAATGCCCGGCATTCACTTTGAAATTTCAATGTTTGCTATCTTAAATCTGAACTGCTTTTAACTCAATGAACTCGGACAGTATGATCTTGTGACCAAGCGATATGTAATTGCACCCTTCCCTACCCCCCCCCCCAAAAAAAAAAATCACAATAGCAAATCTTGATTGGTTGCTTTTCCAAAATTGGTTATCATATTTTTGGCATCTTGGGTATGTCTCTCTGATACCAAGACCAACCAGTTTCACTCCTTGAAATCTGTCTCTTTTAAAGGGGAATGAAACCCAGACATCTTTACTGAATTCAGAGAGTACAGAACAATACAAAATGGAAAAAAAAGTGAAAGTTTGAGCAAATTT
>JZLH01S0403473.1:33908-46551 GCA_001188425.1 Eucidaris tribuloides | reverse complement strand
AATTCAGAGACTACAGAACAATACAAAATGGAAAAAAAGTGAAAGTTTGAGCAATTTGGGTTGAAACGTTCAGGAGTTATGAATGTTGCAAAGTTATTAATCCTTGTTATGGAGTCCTTAAATGGCAACTCTACACCACTTTTCAGATTGAAAGTGTGGAGAACTTTCCCATTGGATTTGTACACAAATTTCATAAATTTGCAGTTTTTTTTAAATGCAATTATAGAAAGCTATCTAAATTCTTTCAGAAAAAAAAACAGGTAGAATCCATTTTTTGCTAGGACATATTTGCACAATAAGCAAGAGCAAATCAGAACTTGAATAAAAAGTGAGAATAAGTGAAAATTTTGTACGAAAAACCAATGGAGGTTCTCCACATCTTTCACTAAAAAGTGTAGAGTTGCCAAATTACCAATCCTCCTATCAAGCGATCAAAATTAAAACTTAAAACTTTGAACAAACATAACTCTTGAACCGTTCAACCAAATTTGTTCAAACTTTCGCTAATTTCCTTCTTGTATTGTTCTGTAATCTCTAAATGCATGAATGTGTCTGGGTTTCTTTCCACTTTAAAGACAAAATTGCTAGTCTGACTTCCAGGTGTTAGAATTAAGCCATCCAATATTGCAAAGAAAACTACTACCTTTGTGATTCGGATGAGACTATTCAAGACACTAGTTCTGATCGACTTTCTAATCAGCAGGAAGAAAAAGTCACATGGTCTGGAACCTAAACCAAGACTTTGCTAGTCTGGCTTCCGTACATTTAGATAAACCATCCAATATTGATAATGGAAACTACTACTGGGAGAAGATGTACATGCAGTTGCAGGGTCTGAATTGAGACTAACATGCATGAGGCTAGCAAACATTGTATCATCCTCATGGCCCCACCCAAGTCAGCCTTTTGACACGGCCCTCTCGCTGTTATGGGCGAGCGCGGCACCGCGAGGGCCTTTTGAGATCTGCTTGGTATGAAAAGTAATTATTATTCATGACCACAGGAACGACTGATCTCTGTTCGAATCAACCAATGAAATTGCGCGCTACGATCCCCTGTCTTGGCCTTGTCAACTATTCGGTGGGTTGAAAGAAATTCCTTCAGTGTTGGTTACTACGATGCATATACCATCAAACACCAAATTAGTACACGTTTATTGTTTGAACAGAGTATTTGAAGCATTTTTCTTTAAATTTTGTTTCGTAAGGTCCAATTTGGTATGCGAAAATCTGCGTTTGTGAATCATTTCGCATAATGAAATAGTGAACGCTTCCAGATCGTTTCGTGTTACAGCAACAGTCTGTACGAACATGGTCCTAGTATATTGCATATTCAACGTAGGATCAAGAAGACAGACACGCTGATTAGTTGATTTTTGCTACCCAAAATAGGGTAGCAAAATTCGGTAATTCAAAGGTCTAACATAAGAATTGGAATCAGATCTCAAAAGGCCCTCGCATTGCGCGCTCGGCTGGGCTCGCTTCGCTCGCCAGTAATACAGCGAGAGGGCCTTGTCAAAAGGCTACACCCAAGTGGGCTTATGCACCCCATTACATTTGAGTGGTATGACCCATTTGCACTGTACATTACATTTACCCGGTTATTGTTATTGTTGTTGTTGGATATACAGACATTATCACCTCTAATACACACGGTGACATCTTGATTCAATCACAACTTTGGAAAAATCCTTTCTCCTGAAGGGCTTACATCCAAATTTGCTCAAATAATTTTTTTGAATGTGTTCTGCATTTATGAATTCTAGATTAATATTTATGGAATCATCTCTGATGGATTATTAAATACTAGACAATTTGGGAAATTTTAAAACATTTATTGTGTCTCTTTCCAAACAAATGAGGATTATGTACAACATACCACAGTTTTGCAGCTGTATTTCAAACAAAAAAGAAACATTTACTCCTGCTAACTTTTTGTGCAGTTGATCTTCCAAAGAAATAGTGACCATTAAAGATATCTGCAATTTTGTATACTATGATCAGGAGACATTTATTCTAAGACGTGGAAATGTCAAATTTTCCTAACGGAATCGCCCTCGTTAAGTGTTATGATCTAGACCTACAAGTTCCTACTGAAGTGGGTCATATTTGTGAACGAGTAGCGGTGTCATGAGGACACTCAACGTACAAGTTAACTATCACACCTAACCCTCAACAGAATACACAGCTAGATAAATCGACTCCAATCTCCTAGGAAATGTTTTCACCGGCAAATGAAATCGCTCCATCGAGACCTAACTTGCCTTTTGACAAAAATTTACATCTCGGAATGCCATGTATCATATTCTCTGGTGGACAGAAACAAACACAAGTCAAGGAATGCGGAATGAAATTAACATCTATGAATTTCTAAACGGCTTCGGTTTCATTCACGGTCGTAAAAAAAAGGGAGGGGGGGAAAAATTCGGTCAGAACCGATGCAATCGTGAATTCCCATCTATGAATCTTTTAAAAGGGTCTGACCTTTAGTGGGGAAAGAAATTACGCAGGTGCAAAGTAATTTGAAATTTAATTTGTCCCAATGAACGCAGAATTGAACATTACGTGCGGTGTGGTGGAAGAGAAAATACCAACATATGAAATATTACAGTACTATAAATTAACCCATTGACTCTCCCCCTGCATTACTCACATTATTGGTTCCTGAAAAGGAAAGAAATCTGCTGTTTTTTCTTCATTTTTAAAGCCTTCCAAACAATGTCTTAATCACTCATTGCAATTGTCACATATTGTTGACAAATAAGACAAAATATTGAAAGGAAAACCAAAATTTCAGACTACCTCAAAAGGAGTATAATAGCACAAATGCTAAGCACTCTGGCTCAAGTAAGAAATTACTAATCCATTTGTTTATATATTTATTTATTTATTTATTTATTGTATTTATTTATTGTATTTATTTATTTATTGTATCTATCTATTTAGTTGTTTTTATTTGTTTATTTATTTATTTATTTATTTATTTATTTATTTATTTATTTATTTATTTATTTATTTATTTATTTATTTACTTACTTATTCATTCATTCATTCATTCATTTATGTACTTATTTTTTTATTATAATTCAATTTTCTCTGTTCAACAAAATTTTGAGGTTATAACTTCAGGACCTTCCCCCTTTCTCACTCCTTCAATTCAATTTTCAAGTCACTCACAATTCATCGCACCTCACCCAACTGAGATACAGTGTACTTTCTTGGATAATGGTAGCTACATGTTAAAGGGAGAAGGAGCCAGCAACTAACAGGCATAAGTTAAGAAAAAAAAATGACATTGTGAGTATTGTGAGAATTATGGTACATGGTGATAAAGACAGCCTAAATAAGGGGTACTGTGTGATACTCCCCCTCAGCAAGGCCCTATAAATTAGTTTATTTGCGTTTATTTTACGTCTTTGCAAATTTTATCCCGGGATAAAACTTGCAGAAACAGCTATAGGTGAAGGAGCTTATCGATTCAAACATTGCATACATTACCACGGCGCGACTAACACACATCGGGTGGCATGCATTGATCACGCATGGTCAGCTCCAGACCAGTGCACGTCCAATCTGGTTGGCTGGCAAGAACTCAAATATTTTCTTAACTTATGCCTGTTAGTTGCTGGCGCCTTCTCCCTTTAAAGGGCAGTGACATGATTGGAAGAAGTAAAAAAATGCCTATCAAACCAAACTAGTTGAAAGATATACCAAAGATACACCAGCTGGAGCGTATCTCCAGGCTAGACGGATTTATCTTGAATTTGTTTACTTAAGGAGAATCAAGTTGTATGAACATACTAACCCTTATTTTTCTTGAGGCCCCGAGAGAAATTAATCCCATAGAAAGCTACACAACAAATTTCTCTGTCACAAGGCATACTGATGGAAGTTATTTTAAAATGGGTCAACTTTTGACTACACAATTTCCACAGTAGAATGCTTGCATAGTTTACTTGATTTTAAAATAGTTTTACCCCAAGTTGAGGACTACCCCCAATCATGTCATTTACCTTTAATGCAACATTCATTTTTTTCTTTGTTACAGTGGATAGAAGCTAAGGCAGCAATAACAATTAGAACAATAGAAATCCGACAGGAGGTCATTTGAAATCATGATAAATATAAACATTATTTTTGACACTTGCTTCAAGTCGATCAAATCTCACAAAGAGTAAGAGGAATGTTATCGTCGCACGCATTAATTGGCTTGGATTAAACATTGCGTGATTTCAAAACTATGAAGGATTACGGGTTAAACAGAAGGAAACGTCCCGATCCATTTTTACCCGTCGCATCCACGCCACCACGCACATTCATCACAATTCTCTACATGCGAGCGCATTTTGCTGGCCCATTATAACATCATCACGGATAATTACACATCATTCTCCTTGGCACGCTAACGAAGGGTATGTGCAGAATCTATCTCTCATCTTATTATGTCCACATTATCTTATTAGGCAAGGTCTTCTTCTTGCCTCACAAGTGTCCGGTCGAAGTGCAATAAACCATCCGCTCGGATCAGATGCGACGGATAAGCATTTCGCGGAGAATCGGATTTCAATCTTGCTTTATTTTTCAGCAAAGAATGTTACGAGTATGTAATATCTAGTCCTTCTGCTTAATATGTAAGTCAATGAGTTCCAACATATGTGTGAGAAGAACATGGACCATATTTTCTGTAATTACCAAAGTCGTTATAGTTGTCATATCCTTGCTAAAAAAAAAGTGAAAACGTCACAATAACTTCCACAAATGTTATCTTTTAATCTATTCATGTAATTGACTATGTTCTATGTGTTTATTAACCCTTTGGAGACTAAAAATGAGATATGTTGGGCAGAGGCCTACGGAGAATATATGTTATATTGAAATTCTCCAATGGATTTTCAGAAATCTACAAGAAACTTGACTGCCTGTGAGGCAAGCAAGGCAGCTATAAAATGATAAATAGAAACACAAGATAGGGCCTATATATCAAAATGCAATGGCATTTTGTATAGTTCCGACTCCAGGACGACAATTTTGAACAGATTTTGAGCATCAAAGAATAACCTCCAGATTCCCTGCTCTGCCCAGAGAAGAATTCATCCCAGAATGATTTGGCTGATATAGTAATGATTGTTAGAATTTTGAAAAAAAAAATGTATCTTAGTCCTTATTTGTCCCACTGTTCTCAAACTTGCATTAAAGGTATTGGCTAACATTTACCACAGTTAAAAAAATCTGAGCTACATGATTCCCCATGCTACCATTGTCTTTGTTAAGGTCTAGAAAGGAAGCACTGAAAAAATTGTATTTCAAAATGATTATTTAGTGCTTTAAAAAAGTGAAAATTGTACGTTGATCGGATTCACCTGCCCATTTTCTCCCATAGACTTACTGTGTGTACACCTACGCTATTTAAACTCGCCCCGAGTTTTCAAGCGATAGGCTAACATTGTGGAGCTGCAAATTTAACAAAATGTAACAAAGTTTTTGATATCCTGAACCACATAGTAGTGTTCATATGGACAAATAACACCCTAGAATAAAAAAGTTTGGAAGTTACACTGCCAACTGGAGTTATGCATGAATATAAGCAATTAAAACTCGGGGCGAGTTTAGAATAGCGTAGGTGTACACACAGTAAAAAGGCCACCGCACACTACACGACTTTTTGTCGTAAACGACTGCACCGACTTTGATCCGAAATTAAAAAACAAAAGCTTATATTTTATACCAACGATTCAGCGTGTACAAATATAAGCTTTGTTTTTTATTTCCGGAATCCAAGTCGGTGCAGTCGTACACAAAAGTCTGTAGTGTGCGGAAGTAGGCCTGAGTCAAAACGTTTAAACGACGTTCACACAACGTCTAAAAAGCAAACGTATTGCAATTTTACAATCCGTTTAAACCATTAATTAATCAACATATGGAAAATACCAGTTACTATAAGTTTGATGACCATTTTTAGTGCCTCTTGGCCATGGTTTTAATGACCTCAATTTATGTGAAAATAGCCCACTGCTGTGTTTCCACTGCACACTAAAGACCTATTACCACTAGCTGTAGCTCTCTCACTCTCTTATAATTCGCAGAACATTTTTTTTTTTTTGTACGTTAGACAAGGTCACAAGTTGCTCGTATATAAAATAGTTTTAAGACATACCCACATTGCTTATTACATCGTAAGTTAATTGATAAGTCTGTGAAAGAGAATTGAAAAACACTGGCATGTTAAAATCAAGTTGCCTCCCTATACTGAGTCAGGGAATGGAACGCAGAAAATTCTTAATTCCTGAAAGAATTTAAACTTTCCATACCATTACATGTAAAATACACTTGTTGTCGAGTCTGATGTTAAGGCTAGTTGTGACATTTTTGCTTTATTACTTCTTCACATAAAGCTCTGAGACAATGTGTGAACCACTCGGTGACAGCCCCGTTCATCACAAGTACCCTGGTGCATACTGCTTTGGTTTACCTGACTGATCTACTGTACCAGTGAACTTTATGTTATACCTGTCAATATAAGAACCATAAATATACAACTAAGGTTTAAGGTTTGAAACGTTTTTATGACCAGTCAAAACGTTTCACATACAAAACTTAATGACTCAGGCCTGGTGCGGAGGCCGTTAGTCTATGGGAGAAAATGGGCAGGTGAATACGATCAACTTACGATTTTCAATTTTTTAAAGTACTAAATAATCATTTTGAAATACAACTTTTTCAGGGCGTCATTTTTAGACCTTATCAAAGACAATGGTAGCATGGGGAATCATGTAGCTCAGATTTTTTTTAACTGTGGTAAATGTTATCCAATACCTTTAATTGTTTATTTATTCATAACTTGCCATTGGCAGTGTAACTTTCCATTTTTTTTTTATTCTAGGGTGTTTATTTGTCCATATCAACACGACTATGTAGTTCAGATATCAAAATTTGACAAGTTTTTTAATTGAAGCTCCACAATGTTAGCCTATCACTTTAAAGCCGAAGTACAGTTTGGTTGATCAGACAAGTTTTTCGTCAATCTTTCATAAAGTATTCTTAATGTATTCTATTGTCAGCCTAGACATCAAAGAACAACATAAAAAGATTAAAATCTATTGAAAAAAATTTTTCATAGTGACAAATAAATCAGACAGTGTGTAGCGGTATGTGCATTTCCTATGGAACATGTTGGGATCCCCCCCCCCCCCCCGCTACAATTTTACTTTTTGAGTAGTTTCTCAAAAAATGAAATAGTTTCAGAGCCAGCAACTTTCCAGGTACCTGGAGGTCATTAGCAAATGCTCTAATCAAAGGGCATTAACAGTAAATTGCTTGCATTGCAATCATTGGCTTATTTCACATGAAATCAAATTATTGTGATCTTTTAGGTCCTTCTACCAGTATGTTAGGCAAATATGGAATAATTTTTTTTTAGTTAGAGGCCATTTACTGTTAGTACCCTTCTGCTTAGAGCATTTGCTAACAACCTTCTGCCAGGTGCACAATGATCAAGGTCTATCTGAAAAAGATAAATAGCAAACAATTTCATTTATTTTTCAAATTTACCAAAACTATACTTGGGCTCAATCAGTCATTCTGATTTTTTTTTCTCCTCTAAGAAAATATTTTGTCATCAGAATGAAATTCCCCAGTAAGCCTTACAGTACCACACACAGAATATCACATGCACAGTCAATGGAGTTTGGTTGCAATGAAACTGAGAAGGTTAAATAAGATGGGAGTGGTAGCAGAAATGTCTAGAGCTGTTTAGATATACATGTATATGAGGATTAGATACAGAAAAACAACTACACCGTACATCCTCTGAAATGGATATGGAATAGACTTTTCATCAAGGAAAAACAAAATAAGGCAATTTAAAATCAGATTAATGGGAATGACCCGAAAAAGAACTAGTTCACTGTTGATGCTTCGTGCCAACAAAACAATATTATCGGACAAAATAATTAATTATTTATCAGTGAAATGACAATTCAAGTTTACTAAATGATTGATGACATCTCTGTTGATTTTGACATGGTTGATCATTTAATTACTTAACTCTTAACATACTGAAGTTGTAAATATGCACCACCTAATACACGGAATGTCCATAGAGCTATAATTTCTCTGGCACGTTAAGAGTTGATAAAGAAACCAAAATTAATCATTCAAAGGTAAAAAACACTGTTGTGATATTATTTTCTGATTGTAACTTGATTGTAATAAACACTAGGGAATGAATAGGCCCTACTTCCCAAATATTTGCTATCTGGAGTGTGTGATATGTGTTTGTCTGTCTGTGATTATGTCTGTTTGTTTGTAAAAAAAATGGTTATTAAGTTGTCTCCCGAAACTGTTAACATGTGATCATGATTAAATTCACTACATCTAAAAAGTTACGGCACAAAATTAATCCAGTATCATGCTACTTCAGTTGTTATCTAAAATGGAGACTTCAAACCGGTGTTGGAGGCGAGGCCAGGAGTTCTGAGTCTGAGTCTGTAATAACCAAAACCTTGCTATTCATTTTACATAGGAATACACCGAGTCGGAGTCCGAGTCCAAGTCTGCAGTCAAACAAAACCTTGCTATTAATTTTACATTTGAGACTGAGTCTGAGTCTGAGTCCGAGTCCGAGTCCGAGTCCACACTTAAACAAAACCTTGCTATTCAATTTACATAGGTATACACCGAATCTGAGTCTGAATCTGAATGCAAGTCCAAGTCCACAGATAAACATAAACTTGCTATTCATTGTACATAGGAATACACCGAGTCTGAGTCTAAGTCTGAGCTAGTCCACAGTTAAACAAAACCTTGCTATTCATTTTACATAGGAATACACCGAGTCTGAGTATGAGTCTGAGTCCGCAGTTAAACAAAAGCTTGCAATTCATTTTAAATTGAAATACACCGAGTCTGATTCGGAGTCTGCAGTGAAACAAAACCTTGCAATTCATTTTACATTGGAATGCACTGAGTTTCAGTCTGAGTCTGCAGTTAAAACCTTGCAATTCATTTTACACTGGAACACACCAAGTCCAGGTCTGAGTCCAAGTCCTAGTCTGTCTGAGTCTGCAGATAGACGAAACCTTGCTATTCATTTTACATAGGAATACACTGAATCTGAGTTTGATTCTGAGTCCAAGTCTGAATCCGAGTCCACAGTTAAACAAAACCTTGCTATTTATTTCAGTTAGGAATACACCGAGTCTGAGTCTGAGTCCGAGTCTATTACAAAGAGGACTCTAGTCCGGACTCAGCTAAGACACTGCTTCAGACACATCAACGACCCAGAAGCAAGAAGAAAATGAGTGCTATCATCAGCTCAGAATGTCACTTACACCACACCCCTCTCACTATCATAATTTCAAAGTTCCTAGATATTGCACTAGATTGAGCTATGTTTGGATCTGAATGTGTTAAGGGAATACGAACGAGAACACGGAAGCATTGAAAGATATAAAGATAGTAAGACCACTGACAGAAACTTGATAGTCTCAGCGAGTTTTGCAGATATATCCATAAACATGCAGATGAAGATTCAACTTGATAAGAGGATTTTGTTTTCCATTTAGACATCTCTCCTACTTATCTCTCAAAAGTTTCCAACTTTCTTCTCCAACTTCCTTATTGTTCCATGTTGTTGCAAAATAGATTTAGAGTTTCTTTTTTTCCCCGAACTTATGCACAAGATTATACACTCGCTCAGGCAGAGGATAAGCAAAAATTAAAATTCCATGCATATTTGATACATATCTAGGACAGTTCTTAGTATTGTTGCCGTGGCGACGTCCCCCTGCCTTATTTCGCTCTCCAGGGAAATGAAAAGAAATGCATAATTTGACTGGAGGGAGGGATCAAACGTTCCTAAATATCTCCCAGCCAACTAAGTCCCCAGATCATAACTCCGAAGGAAGAAATGCGTGAAAATTATTCCGCGGTAAATGCCAATTTCGTCTCGGCATATTAGCGTACTAATGCTCGCGTGGGCTAGGTGCTCAGCTGGTAAAAGTTTTTACCTTTTTTGTGTTTTTGTTCATTATATTCCACGTTTCTTTTCCATCTCTTTCTTCAAGTTCCTCTTTTTTCTTATTTGTCCTGTTCTTTTTCATTTTTTTTCTCCTGTTTGTCTCCTGTTACTTTTTCTTCTTTGATATTTTTTGTCAATTTTTGCTTATTTGCCCTGTGTTCCTCTTCTTCCTCATTCCATTTCATTGTCCTCTACTTTATTCCTCTTCCTCCTTCATCTTCATCATCTTTTTTTTCCTTCTTTATTATCATCTCATCATCCTTATCCTTTTACTTCTCCTCTTTCCTCTTCTTCTGTTTCACCTTCTGCTTCTTCTTCTTCTTCTCCTCCACGTTCTTCTTCCTCTTCCTTTTAACCTTCAATTCACTTCTCCATTTTCACTTTCCTTTTCTTCTCCTCCTCCTCCCTCTTCTTCTTTTCACCTGCTTCTTCACCTTCTTCTTCTTCTTCTCTCTTCTTCTTTGCTTCCTTCTTCTTCTTCTTCTTATCTTCTTTCTCTTCTCTTCTTCTCTTCTTCTTCTTCTTCTTACTCTTCTTCTTCTTCTTCGTTCTTCTTCTTCTTCTTCTTAACATCTTCTTCATCTTCTTCTTCTTCTTCCTCCTCCTCCTCCTTCCTTCATTTTTTCTTCTCCTCCTCCCCTTCCTCCTGCCCCTTCTCCTCCTTCTTCCTGTTTCCTACTCCTCCTCCTCCTCCTCCATCCTCCTCCTCCATCCTCCTCCTCCTCCTCCTCCTCCCTCCTTTTCCACCAGAAATATGTGTTAACATGACATGGTTTATGCTCACTTCTTCATTTATCCAGTATCCACATGTTTTTCCTTCTTTATCAATAGCACTTCTGTCATAAAACACTTCATGTCTACATATATGTATGAGTATATAGGATGAGACTGAGATATCAGTTAAAAACAGAATTATCTCAGGCATTACAATTTCGAATTTAAGCATTTCATGAATTATTTGGTAAAAGAACCAGGTATTCAACCCACGACACACAAATAATGGTATGCATCAGCACAAAAACATCTTCTTGCAATAACACTGATGGCTTATCTACTGCATATCTATACAGATCTATTATTAAAGCCCATCATTAATATGACCACTTAATGGCCATCTCCATCAATTAATAGTCTTTCATCTAATGCACACTTAATAATCCATTTAATTAAGAACTTATAATTGATGATCTCTTCATATCATAGGTGATCATTTTAATTGAAGGGTCATGTGTACCTTTTAAAACAATTACCTTTACAATAACACTAGACATGCAAACCTGAAAGTATCAAAGCCTGTATTTAGAGGAAGGAACTAATGATGCATTTCTACTCAAAGTTGCTACCTATTGATGTCATTTCGTTATTACATTTTCAGCTTGTTGTTAGCTTTCCAGTTAGATTATAAAATCACTTGATATAAAAATAGAAAAATTGTGACTATGATTAGATTGCGATAAGAGGAAACAAGTTTTGCCCGAGTGCCACTGGATTGCTTTGAAGTGAGATTGCAAAGATGAGCACACTCTAAATATTTGAAGAAAATTGATAATTTGAAAGTCTACGGCACATAGCTCGAGGCACGTACTAGCTAAATACACTGTTTTGAAACCCAATATATTTGTGATTTTTATTTATTTAACTATCTATCAAATATAGTCCGACCTCGTGCAGGTGAACTCACGCAAACAGGAAATTATGATGTAAGCTTGAGGGGGCAAGGCGAGCGATTAAAACACCTTCCTTGCCTTTTGTTCGTGTGTGCAATTCATCTTTTTTGCACCTTTCGTACATGGTTCTATCGCAGTAAACAACTCTCTCTTTTGTTTTAAAGGAAGATGGAGCTGGCAAGTAACAGGAATAAGTTAAGATTTCTTTCAACATTGTGAGAATTGTGAGAATTATGGTACATGGTGATAAAGAAAGCCTAAATAAAGAGTACTGTGCAACACTTGCCTTCAACAAGGCCCTATCAATTAGTAAATTGCTGTTAATTTCATGTCTTGGATCACTTGTTCCATTGTAATAAGACAGCCGAAACAGCTACAGGGGGAGGAGCTTATTGATTCAAAACATGTCAGGTCAGCTCACGGCTTCCGCACGCAAAGTCTGATTGGTTGGCGAGAAATGACCATTACCCCAAAATTGAAGAAGTATGTGGCACAGGGAAATTTTAAGTGTTTTGCGTGACTGTTTATTGCATAACATCTTATTCCTGGTTAAAGGTAAGAATACAGAATATTGCATGCTTTGGATTTCAATGAATTTCTTAACTTATTCCTGTTACTTGCTGGCTACAGTGTACATCTTCCTTTAAATATCTTCTTACGGCGTGTTTCCACAGAAAAATTGTGGAAAAAGGTTTATCTTTTCCGGAATCGAAAAACCGCATCGCCGTTAAATCAACCTGTTTCTACAGACCGAATATTCCAATTAGCTCCCATTCCATGTTGCAAATACCATGTCAATCGGAAGTCAGGAAATTCAACCTATGACCTCGCCATGCATTGTGGTATATGAACTGGTCCGAAATATGCAGTCGCAGGCACGTTTTTTCACACGCACCGGTGACCCCTACTTCCACCAGACACGATACGGTTTGTCGCTGTGCGTTTCCACAGAAAAGTTG